>JAMYHY010000117.1:0-58600 GCA_024586305.1 Debaryomyces sp. S3305
AAGTTCTATAAGGTCAATAGAACATATATATCCAGTACAAGATAAGAATTACCATATTAGTCCCCAGTTTCCTTACATACTTAATGTGACAGTGCTTTATTATAATAGACTGAGCTTATACCATGGACTATAGAAATTATAAGATCCAACATTATCATTCAGTGCTTAACACACATAATGGGAAAAGAGATACTGAATATGTCTGTTTGATTAAGTGATGTAAGAAGTATAACTATTGCCAGAATATTGGAGTAGGTTGTGACGAATTTGTAAAGGTTAAATAGTAATGATTTTCTTCAACTGAATGAATGTCACTGCAACCAACTGAACAGTTAGTAATTAATATTATTGATTTAATTGATTTGTAATGTTGCTTAAATCTAGACTATAATGACAATTATCCAATTACCATAAAGAAAGTCATGATGTAAACTATTTCAATAAGGTGAAGAAGAAATGCGAACTACAAAAAGTCAGTAAGACATGATTATTTTCAACCAGGCACCAAATACTACACTACTTACGAATTATAGAATCGACTGAAGTTAAAAACAAAAAAAAATAAATTCCACCCTGGGTGCCTCTAAATTATTGATATGTTGTATTTGATTAAATAAATTAAATAATGTTTTAATACATAGAGCTCCAATGTCATTAATTTCTCTGCAAGTCGATTTCATGTAATAAGTCAGTTGGGTTAACAGCATTCATCATTTCATTTTCTTGTATCCGCTGACTGTTATCGTGTTCCTTATTTTTTCTCGAAAATGCAAGAAAAGGGATTATATATAACAAACCTATGAGGGTAGTCGATCCCAAAGCGCATGCTAGTGATATACCCACAACCTTGCCTTCTGATAGTTTTTTAGGAGATTGAAGATCATCCAGCGATTGAAACCGTATATCATCTTTTATTAAGATTGTCGTAATTTCGCCTAGTTTGTTATTCCTCGATGAATAAATATATGGGGTCCAATTTGTCCCATTGTATAATGCAGCATTTACGAGCCCATAGTCGGATAATTCAAATGCACCAGATACAATTAAGACTTTATTTTTATCAAAATAGGTTTCCTTATTCTTAGAATTAGCTTTTTCCAAATCCAACAATGTTAATGCCGTGAATTTCGTATCTGAAGAGTATTTGATTTCATTATCTATTCTTGTCCATTTTGAACCGTCATAGCCATATATAAAGTCTGAACCGTATGCAATCATGCTTCCATCTAAATCTTTGTTATCCATTCCCGAAATAATGAAGTTCTCAACAACATGCTTGGATCCCAATTTGTTGAGTTTTGAAATCGACTTAGCAGAGGATTTGCCGAATGTGTAGGTAATAAAATTACTCTTATCGCCGTTGAAGGTTAAATTACCACTGATCAAGACTTCATCTGATTTATGGAATTTAATGTTAGTGACAACTCCTTCTAGTGTATCGTCACCGTCACCGAATGGATTTGTCCACCTTGTATTATCAAGATCATATAGGCATAAAGCTGTACAGTCTAGAGAACCAGCCTGCGAAAAATTTCCACCAACTAATAATTTATTGCTTTTGTCATACAAGACAATCGAGTTTATCGAGATTGAATTTCCATCATTCGAAAGTTCAGCAGGTTGAAATTTAGTGAATGCATTATGTTTCATGTCGTATATGATTATTCCTGTCAAATTTGTCGACTCATTAATCTCCACTGAACCATTGGTACCAATAAATAAGTAATTAGAATCCGTATATAATGAGTCGATTGTCGTATTTTGGTCCCAATTTATTTTGCCATTCAAAGGCGATAGTGTTTTGTTTTTACTAGAATTATCAATAAACCCAATATTGACAACATCGGAGGTTGCTTTAAAATGACCACCAACAACAATGAATGAGTCGTTAATATAGAGCGAATTGTCTATGCGATAATTTTTTTCATTAATACTGAAATTATAGCTGCTGAAATTATTATTATTTTTAAGCAACAGTTGATCATTATTATAATAATCCATAATGGAAAATGATTCTCCGATTAATATTTGCTGTTTGGAGTTCAAATTTGCGGCATGAGATATATTCAAAAGATAGTCGTTGTTCTCAATCCACTTAAAATTAGAATTATCCCATACTTTGGTATCTCCGGATAATGAAGAAGATAATATGAACATTTCTGTATCGTTAATTGTCAAATTAGTGAATTGATCAAAATCAACATCAATGAAATCATTCCCCAAACCATACCATTCATTATCAGAATAAACGGCGAAATTATTTATCGACGAGATTGATTTATTTCCATTTGATATATCATTAAGCTCAACCGATGAATTGCCGTTATTAGCTATGCCGTATTTACCCAAAAATATCAAATCATTATTGAAATTGAATATTTTGGAAATTGAATCATTAAAGGTTGCCCCATTAATAGTAGATGATGCATCTCTTTTCTTTAATTTATAATCGGAACTAGAAGCTTCAGACTGGTTTGATGTAATATTGTACCTATCAATGGATAAACTAATCAAATTATTGTTTGTTAGGCTCAAATTGTTTGATTCAAACTCACCCAAAACCAACAAGTGGGACAGGTCAGAAGAATCATATAATGTCATTTGGTTAATAACGGAACTGTCAGATAGTTCAGAGCTTAGTAAGTTTATTGATGAGTTTCCCACAAAGTCATTCTTGGTATTAATAATAGTTTTGTTTCCTTGTTTATATGAAACTAGTTCTTCTTTAAAATCAGAGAAATTGGCCAATGAATATTCAAACAAACCATTAAGTTTGATGTAGGCTAATTCATATTTATGATTACTAGAATTATGGTGTGTCATGTTTTTCCTGTACTGGTCATCTAGAGATACAATTTCTGCACTGACTTTATCAACAACGACCCAAGATTGATTCATATCAGGTATAATAGAATCGTGATATGTAATTTCAATTTTATTACTACCATCTTTAGTGGTTGATCCATCTAATTTCCCGTAATATAGATAATCAAATTTATCATAATCATTATTTTGGTAGATGAGCTGTGACGACAGAATTTTTTCATCATTGTCAATAACGGAGACATTAACAATAGATCGATGGTCACACGAGTTATCATTAATACAACCTGGAGTGGTCATTATTATAGAGTAGTTACCAGAATATGAAATGTTCGGGTATAAGGTGATACTTGGTTTTGAATTTGAATCTGAATCAAGAACTGATACTAAATAGTCAGTACCGGAAAGTGGTTGATCACTCACAGATTTCACAGAATTCCAAGTGCCTTCTTTAATTTCAGAAAAATTATTCTCCATATTGCTATCATCACTATCACAGTTGGGAGAATTTAATGTATCATTACCATAAGCAGTAATAGAATTCAGATATAATTCAAAACCGGATAATTTCCCTTTTGAACCATACCAGTCTAGGATGGTAACGGCGACTTTATCAATGCTTATACTGTTCTCAAAGGAGAATTCCTGAAAATTAGTACTATAACCAAGAGTTTTTGTCTTCGTAGATGGATCATAATAATTAGTAAATGAGCCATCATCAGGATCGACATAGGTATCCTCATCCGAAAATTCTTCAGCGTATTCTTTGTTTTCTTCAGTTGAATTTTTCAAATCTGATGAAGTAAGTAATGGACACCACGCATCGCAATATGTCAACTCATTCGTACTTGGATCAATATAAGAGAGATTCATAATACCATTATTTGGATAAGAATAAATTCTAAACGTCTTGACACCATCATCACCTTCAGGAACATATAGGCGTGCTTTTGTGGGCAGTATACCTTTCATTTCATCTGGTAACTCCACGGCCCATTGACCTCCTTGATTAGCAACTAGCGACCACTGGCTATTCGACAGAGGACATATTAACGAGCTTTCATCACCATCGCCGTTGTCGTTTGTGAAGGTTCCGTATTTTAAGGAAACTTGTTGTTCGGCAGTGATTAAGGAAGAGTTAGTGGCATTCTTTGTCACGTTGTGCTTGAGTAAATCACTGAGTCCTAGATCGGTAAATTCGCCTCCAAATATTATTGACCCATGGCTTTCATCGTCATTCTTTTCATCAAAGATTTTTGCGATGGCATTGATAGAGGAATTCTTACCAAACCCTTTAAATAGAGTTGTCCTCAACTCCTTTGAGGTCAAGTTGTAAAGGGCGACTCCGTGAGTATTGTTGAACTCAAAATTACCCCCCATGTATACTAAATCGCCATCGATAAAGATGGTCTTGACCTCTCCATTTTCGATAGTAGGCGTGTCTTCACTGCTGGAAGTAGGAAAGATTGACGCGGCCTCCTGGCTAGTAATATTGTAAATTATGGGGCTTTGTATACTGTTATTGTTAAACGTGGTAAAATTGCCATTGATTATTACGGTTTCGTCTGATAATTGCATCATTTGGGTTACTCCTCCATCAAATGATGCTAGTTGTAAGTTATTATTATTTACAGGATTTCGAATGTACATATTCAGATGGCCACCCTCTTGCGACTCATCGTTCTTCAAGAAAGCAGATGCGTTCTGATAGGAGTAGAACGATATCCCGTCGTAAGACCCGAATAACCCTATCCTATCACCAAAATCGTCAAAATTCAACGCCGGCTGTTCGATCGATTCAAAGATCGCTGCCCGTACAACCCCTACGTATGCAACCATCAATATTATCTGACATATTCTCCCGTAAGTTAACACCCCCAACATTTTAAACACGGTTATCTTATTTTTTTGTTATTATCTCTCGTTCACTAGTTATCAATGTCACCTCCTAAACAATCTGTCAAAATTATAATTAAACTCAAATCGAAGTTTCAATGTGCTTTTCTGTCGACCTATTCTTATATAATTAACCTTGTCTAGCACAATTCGTTTGTTTCTATTCCAATGATCCTCTCCTCGCTACGTTCTAATAAAATTATTTATATTATTATGGTATATTATTAGACGAATCGCTGTAAGTGGTGTTTACTACAAAAATTTTGGTAACGACGCACAAAATTTTTTCAGATACGATTACACTCTAAAATACCAGTCCAAATCATCGTCAAATATTACAATAAACGACCCAGACCAAATCAGAAGATACCAATGACATGCTGCATTCTTTATCGTACTGCCAAGTTTCATATTACGGGCTGTAATCGCTTGTTTTAAACCAATATCGCCATTCTCGTCTGAGACCTCGCTTAATAGCTCTTACCGTTTGTTGACAAAAGTGCCAAAAAGAATCAAAGAAAAAAACACGCGGCTTTCTCCTGAAATATATTTACAGGTTTGATCAAGGTGCTATATTTGCAGGTTAGACCTGGATATGAATGATGATAGAAGTCCATAGTAAGAAGAACCAAGAGGAATTTTAGCATATTATGGATTATCCAGAAGGGTTAGACCCGTATACTGCGAGACAGAATTTGCTACACCACAGTTTCTCGCCGTTGATTTCGGTACAGTCATCGTATAATGCGGATGTGATGGTGCAGACGGTGTTGAAGGATGAGAGTACGTCGATATTGCTGATCTTGAAAGCATACGGCAACAATGCGAAATATCACATACCGAACCAGATATTTCGGATAACCAATACGCAGCTTATGACCAAGAGTTATCCTAGTTTTCCTGTTCGGTTTGAACCGTCTCTACCCGAGCTATTGTCGGTGATCAATGCTTCGTGGAGCACCACGACGGGGCCGACTAACGGCGGGGCAAGATCTGGGGGAAAAATGCCCCAGTTATTCAGCATTTCGTCGTTGGAGATGTTGTTGAAGCATATGTCTTCGTGCAAGGCGCACCAGTATGATTTGTATGTGAATTTTTTTAACAAGGTCATTACATCGAACAAGATTGTTCCGTTTGAGACGTTCAACCATCCAATTTCACAGGTGTTTGTGATTGACTTCCATACGGAAACGATAGAGAGCTTGCAGAAGTCGATAGTGGAGTTTCGGAATTTCAATTTCCCAAAATATTTCCTGATAGATGATTTATTGATGCATGTCTTCATACTCCACAACCCGCACAAAACATCCGATAGCGAGTTGTTAAGCTTCCAGAATGAGATTAAGGCCCAACTAAGCATCCATGCTACTTGTATACCAATAGAAGCACTTCCAAGTGGTATTAATGAAGAAGAATATATACAGTTATTCAAAAACGAAAATTCCACAATTGAGGAAGATTTACAGCGTATTTCTTTGCAGCAGACCTCCAAGATTCAAACAATTGAGAAGGATTTTTTAAACATACCAAAAAAAATTGATCTGGTCATTCGAACTAAAGTATATGAGTATATCAACCGATTCTTAATACCACACATGGAGAAAAAGATACGGATTTGGGACGATCAAATACTAGCTCCCAAAAAATCAATTGCAGGTAGATTCTTTTCTGTTTCCAAGAAACTTTTTAACAATAATGATTCGCCTTCGAATCTGAATTCAAATTCCTTTTCAGAGTCATCATTCAATTATAACGAGAATTATTATCATAAGCATTCAGCAGAACAAAAAATTCGTAAATTGGCAGATTGGTCATTGATATTAAAGGATTTCAAGTATGCATACTCAACATACGAATTGATCAGAAAGGATTACACTAATGACAAAGCATGGGTTTATGTTGCCTCGACTCAAGAAATGTGTATTGTGTCATTGTTGTTGACTCAAACTCAACAGATTAATCAAACCACAATCAGACCCGACAGAAATACGCTAAGAAAAATTAGACATGATATAATAGAACCTTATTTGGATAACTTATCTTACACATTTAAATCAAGATTAAACTTGAGAAGCTATAATATTAAGACTTTGTTAGTTATTATTGAATTACTTCTTTGCATGTGTTCCACTTTCAATATTTCTTGGTGGTGGAATGATTTAATCGAAAAATACCTTTGTAAATGTATTAATGAATTTGATAGTCATTTGGTAGGTAATAATCAAAAGCTGCAAGTAATACGAGCTTTATTATATGAGAGATTAGGATATCATTTCGGTAAGTGTGTTTTTTTAAACGACTCGAATAAAGGCTTGATAGATACGTCCAAGTTAGAGACAAGCAAAAATATTTATGGGGATGCAGAGAAGCAGAGCAACGAGAAAGATAATGGAGGAAAAAAAGAAGGAAAAGAAGGCAATAAAGAAGAAGGGTATTACGTTAATCCTAATAAATTGTCAATAAATCAAAATAATAGCATTGTAGGATTAACAAGGTTTAGAAAATCCTCCATATGGTATTTACTATCCATTAAAGAATGGTTGATACTAGAAAATTATAACCAAATTGAATACTTGATACAAAATATTAGATACAATTACAACATTGATGATTTTACTAATGAGTGGTACGATAGAAATGATTTACTATTAAGTTACGTTAAAAATTGTTTGAAAGAACATAATTTTAATGATACTCAGGATCCGTGATTATAGATTGTTTATGAATAAATGTCCACTAAACTTAATTAATGCTTAGGAAAGAAATGCATGTTATATAAATATTTACTATTTAAATCCATTAAAATTATACTTTCATATTTTGTACCCTGATGTCAAGATGGCCATACTCTATTCCAATTCTTTTAATGCTAATTTTCTTCTCTTATCCATACTACTTTTTATCCCAACCTTTGCCTTTTGATTACTGACAAGCCAGTCCCAAATGGTTTTCAACTTAGAGCTAGCATTGCGAATGGGCGAAACATCTTGAGCGCCTTTCAATGAAGATAAACCAAATAAATTTGATTGCAAATTATCAATATCTTCAAACATTAACTTGTCAGTATCATCATCTTCATAACCCGGAAAATCTTTTTCATTCAAAATTTTATAGTGAGTAAAGATATTAAAGATTAATGTTGAAGGTACTTTCATTAATAAAGACAAAGGAGCCGGAAAGAAAGTGTAGAATGAAAATTGTTCTGACCTATCTCCTCTTATTGGGGTACTATCAAGATGCAAGGATGATGTATGATTGTCAATAACATTTGTCTTGTTACTCGTGTTACCGACAGGTGTAAATTTAAATTTGCTTTTTTTGGACTTTCTTCTGTTGATCGCAAATGGCAACAAATAGGATTGTCTTTCGTTTGTACCTATTTTGAAAAATCGTAAGTAAGTCCAGCTTATTATGAAATCCATGAGACATAGAATAAATGATATCTTAAAATCGTCACTTAATAATTGTAATGAGAAACACGCAACTAGCAAAATGAATGGCAAGTAGGAAACACGTATTCTTAGGTTTCCTTTAAAGAATAAGAAATAGTGATTAGAAATTCTTTGTTTAATGGCAACAAACAATCCCGTATTTATCCCCATAGATGAAATTACTACTGGAGGAGTAGTATCAAAATGTAATATTAATGAATTTATTGTATAATACAAATAAATTGAAATATTGGTAACAACAACATTGATCAAAATAAACTTAGAGTATTCTCTTGATCCCCACATATTCTCTAAGTATTTCCCAAGATAGAAAAGTAACATAAAACTCATAGTTAACCCGATAAAGTTTTCTTCTATAAAGCTACTTGTTAAAATTACCCATGGCCTGGTAAGAACAGGTGATTTTGTTGGAATAAATGTTAGCAATGGAACAAATAATTCATGAGGATGTGGTATGTCGCCGGTTTCTTGAGCAATAGCGTTTGCATCGGATGTTAGCTTTTTGGAAGACGAAACTATTAGGACAAAGTAAGTGTAATATTTTAATATAAAGTTTAAAAACGAAAGCGAAAGTAAAACAACTAGGAGAATACTAGTAACTTTTGGAACTTTCATGCTAGCTCAAAATATCATTGGTAATCTATTTGGTGAGTTGCTCAAGTTTATGTATGTTAAGGTGATGTTATTGATCGATCCATAATCAATTATGTGCAAACCACGAAAATAATTTGGAGCCTCAAATCAAATTCAAAAAATAAGACGAAGATGTTAAAGTAGGGCTAACTAGTATCATGTTCAAAACAGTACATAGAAGCGGTATCGCTAATAAGCGGTTCCTTGGAATAAATGCGGTGTATACTAAAAATGTGCATAAAGCTACAAATGAAATTCAGAATCAAATAAGAAAGAAACCTACCATTAGGGATCTCGTGAAAGCGCCGATATTTAAATCCATATTTCTAACGATCGTGTTTGGTACGGCCATAGTTGGCTTGATAGATAGCCGTAGAGAACTAGAAACTTTAGAGCAAACGTACAATTCAAAATTTGCTATTTTGGAGGAAATCATTGCTAAATTAGAAAGAGGTGAAAATGTTGATATTCATCGTGAATTGAAATTGGTGAATAAATTAACCAAAAATAAATACAATACTGTTACAGATATTGAATTAGATGAACAGTTAGATGAAATTTTAAAAATGACTGACAGTAATAGTGATAGTGATGAAATACGGAAGGAAACTATGAAGCCAGAAACACAGAAATATGATAAATCACAAATTGAGACGAACAAGTTCTTATAGTTAATGTTCAGATATATAAAAAATGTAAATAGTATGATAATAATAATAATTAATGGAGTAACGTGTATACAATATATGGCGCTGATGATAAAATAATTAATAAAACATATATAAGTAAAAAATTAAATACACCCAAGAAATAAATAAGTTAGACATTAGATTGCTACACAAGGGCCACTTTTCTGATTGTTCTTCTGTGATTGTCACCGGCTTCAATGATTTTTCCCTCTTGCTGTAATCTTTTGATAGCATCATTGATATCTTGGTTTTCCACTCTGAATGATGTTTTTTCATTGATTTTCACAACTAAATCGGTGAATCTTATCGAATTATTATTGTCTTCTATGACATTCATAATTTCATGTGTTAAATCTTCCTGTACTTTTCTTTGGGCTGCAGTGGTACCAGTCTGTACCATGTCCATATCAATTCTACCTGTTATTGGATCTGTTGCGTATTCCTTAATGGCAGATTTGATTAATCTAACAGCTTCCTTGACATCAATTAATTCGACACGTTCAGATAACCTCATTTTGGCGTGTGCTTCAGACAATCTTATCATGGATTCTAGCTGTCTCGTGGTAGCCGTGACTCTTCGTTCTGATGACCTACTATCATCACCTAATTTTCTCATCTCTACGTATGCTCTGACTAGTTCGTTCTTCCCTTCTTCTGTCATGACTGGATTATAATTTTCTTTTGCATACTGAATATACGAAGTTAAGAATTCAACTGGTAAGACAAAGTTATTTGTAACCTTGTCTGGCATGTCTTCTAGATACATATCAGTTAAATGCCTGGCCAATTGCCTATCAATTTTTTCATCGACCTTATCTAAGATCAAGTATACTAAATCAAATCTGGACAATAATGGAGGTGGCAAATCAATGTTGGAAGTAACTGGTAAGTTTGGATCATACCTGGAGTTAATTGGATTGGCCGATGCTAAAATAGATGTTCTGGCATTTAATGTAGTTATAATTCCTGCTTTAGCAATAGAAATTGTTTGCTGTTCCATAACTTCATGCAAAACTGACCGTGTACTGTCACTCATTTTGTCAAATTCATCGATACAACAGACACCGCCATCAGATAAAACTAAGGCACCACTTTCTAATACCAATTGTTTGGTATCAATATCCCTAGTAATATAGGCCGTCAAACCCACAGCAGAAGAACCTTTACCTGATGTATATACCCCCCTAGGCGCGATTTTATGTACATATTGCAATATTTGAGATTTTGAAGTAGACGGGTCACCACATAATAAGATATTAATATCACCTCTATATCTACCACCTTTTTGAAATGTTTTATTAGTACCTCCAAACAATTGTAATAAAATACCCTTTTTCACATCATCCATTTCATAAATTGATGGAGCTAGTGATCTGGCTAAAACCTCATACAAATCATCTCTTTCAGAGACTTCTTTAATTTCATTAATTTCTTCGACTGATAATTTCCTGGTTTGTTCTACTTCTTGCTCTTTGTTCGATGCTTCTTGATCTAATGTGCTAACATCAGCTCCTAACCTCTTCTTATCAATCTTTTTAACATGGACTACATCCAAATATGTCTTGTATAAGTTCTTAAGAGCTCTTTGTCTCGAGTTAGCTCTGACAGGTAATGATCTGAAAATTCCACACACTTCGACACGGTCACCAGCACGACAGCAATCAACTAGCTCGTCATATACACACAAATTAATAGAATGCGGAGTTTGCCCATCCGGAACCAAATCTGGGGTCTCTTGCAATTTGATAACTTGTTTATCCGCAAATGACGATCTATTATGAACTATCATCATTGAGTTTGTCTGACCACAAACCTCTCTTGGACATTTAGTTGGTTCTGAAATAACACCTCTATCAATTTCAACCGCTATGGTATGATCACAGGCATTACATTTGAAAAAAGCTACTTTCATATCTGGAATAATTGAAGTAGCCCTTAAAACCAACCCTTTAACACTAACTAATTTATCTATGTCATTCGGATTTAATTCTCTCATTCCCTTTTCAACTGCATTTAAATTATACGGACGGATAGTGTAAATATTGGTTTCAATATCGTCAATATTAGCACTGCCAGTGGTTAATTCGTTATTGTCCATTATTAAGGAAACCATACAATCCTTAACCGTTTGATCCATAATTGGTATAACTTCTTGTGGGTAATTAATTAATTGATAATATAACTTTTTAGTTGCAGGGTAGGACAATAAATTTTTAGCGTCCAAGTTAAGATTAGTGAAACCTAGATCTCTCATGTTATTTAATTGGTTCATATAATACAAGTTACTATCTTCGGGTTCTATTGACCTATCTTCCATAATTTTTCTGTACTTGAATTTGAAGTTCATCAAGAAATCTCTAAACGCATTAGAGCAATCTTGAATAGAAACATTGGTCCCCCAAATCACTCTCACTGGTTCATCATTTCCTTCCATTGGATCAGTATTAAAATGTGAAGATGATGAATTCACGTTAACTCCATCGCTATGTCCAGCACTGGATTCTGTGAAAATTCTTCTACGCATAGGAGATGAATTAGTATCGTGCAAGTCACTCCTATTATGTCTTCTTATGATTCTATCAACGTCACTCGTCAATCTATCAGATCGAGGTCTACTTGAGCCTGCTTCATTTCCACGAGCGGCATCTGAAGTGTGATGAACCGAAGAACTATAGTTTAATGGAGAAGATACATCCCTTCTTTGCGATTGTGTATTTGGCGCATTAGCTTCAGATTGTGGATTGGACGATGATGTAGCAAAAAATAATGGTGATGATGGCACATTTGCCTGGTTACCTTGTGTTTGAGATTGCGATTCAGATTCTTTCAAACTTGGATCTTCAGGAAGATCATTGACATCACGAATTGGAGAAGAAGACATTACTGAGTATATGGTTTAGTGGTAAGTTACTTCCAATATCAATCTATTCCGATTTACAGATATTCGATATATAATACTTGTAAATTTGCAAAGCTATTTAACGGTGAGCAAAAAAAAAGAGAGAAGACGCGTAAATAATTAATTTACCGAATTGGGATTAATTTGCATAATATGGTCTGCTTACTCACTATCTTTAATTCCACCTTCACCGATAACATAAACACACTCTTTTTCTGCCATATCAGGGCTATCTTGCAACTTTGCAACCCTTTCTTCTCCCCTACCCTTACGAAGAAGTATTCTGGTGGCAGAAGCATGGGCTAAAATATGACCCCCAACTGGTTTTCTCCCATCAGCGGCTGCGAACAACGAACTTGCACCAGGATCAGATTGGACTTGATTGGTAAGGAAAACTGCGACATTATAGTCTTCTGCGAGTCTGATTAAGCTCGATAAATGTTGATTCAATTTTTGTTGTCTATCATTTAATTCACCTCTACCCGAATAATCAACCCTGAAACACGCCATAATTGAGTCTACAACTAACAATCTATATGTTCCATCGGCGAATTGCAAGCCTAATTGTTCAGCTAATTCCATTTGGTGTTCACTATTCAAGGCTCTAGCGTAGGAAATATTTTCAAGACAAGCATCAGGATCCACTTGAAATCGTTCGGCTATTGACCTAATTCTATCAGGTCTGAAGGTTCCTTCTGTGTCTATATAAGCCACCTTACCTTCACTTCCTCCCATTTCTTTAGGAAGTTGCGCAGTAACGCATAAAGTGTGGCATAACTGAGTCTTACCACATCTAAACTCACCGAACACTTCAGTGATACTCATGGACAGAACCCCACCACCTAAAACATCATCCAATTGCTTAGAACCGGTACTCAATGTAAATGCCCTACTTCTAAGTTCTGCTTGAACAGTTGCAGGGATAAATCCAGAATGCTACACTATGTTAGTATGTATGCTTTTAAAGTACTCATTTTTTTTTACATACCATAAGTTTACCAGCCGCCTCCTTGATTTTTTCAACTTTTACTTCACTTAGTCCCTTAATCTTACACATATTTCTACGGGTTGTTGACAAGACTGACTATTCATATGTTAGTAATTTATCTGGTTATAGTTTTTTATGTCTATTTGATACATACCGCTATTGAGCAGACGCCCGCCGCTTTTAATTTAGTGATGTCTCCAGCATTGATTCCGTGATTTTGTAATTCATCCACGTTGATGATAGTTCCTGCTCCTTGAGCTTCGATTTCGAATGTCATGCTTCAAAAGTTTATAGAAAATGATTAAAAAAGCAGTAATATACAAGAAGTTTTGCAACAGTTTTGATCACCAGAAGTTCGCGGTAAATAATATCGAATGTTTACATTTCTCAATTAATTATTATTGATATTAAGATCACTGTATGGAGACATAGAGTCAGTATTATAAAATGCCTCCAAAAATGTTGGATACTACAGAAAGTACGAACAATTATCCTGATATTGTTAAGTTGAAAGAAAAATACTCGCCTCAAAAGAAAATTCCACCGCCTTCGAGAGGCCCATCAGAATCGTTTTCTAAGAATTACAAAGTATTTGCGACAGCACCCAAGAGAACTGGGATAATGAGAAATTCAAGGAGTATCAATGGTACTGAAATACAGGATTTATCTATTAATTTATTGGCACCACCTATATCGAGCTCTAGAAACGGTTCGCCTGAAATCAAAAGCGATGATAGTTTAAGCTCTAATGGACCAAAACGATCATCAAGCGCTGGGGGACTTTCTCCAATAAGAAGGAGTGGATCTCCTGTTCGGAGGCGGCATATATCTGAAATTGAACTGGAATTGAGTAGTAACTTATTTAAAGGGAATGTAGGAAGTAATCATGAAACCGGTTTAACTCTGGGAGACAAGATAAGATACGAAGAACCTCAACCAACCAAAAGACAAAAAGTTAGCTTTAATCAGGAAGTAGAGTATAATGATACTTTTACAACATCAAGCCTAAATGACGAAAACAATATTGATGCAGCAAAGATACCAGAGATGAAGGTGCGAGGTTACGATAATAATCACAGGAAATTAGTCGAAAGAAGACAAGAAAAAGAGAACGTACACGAGAACTCCCTAAATAAGAATAATACAATGAGAATCAATAGATTCATGGAGGAGGTAAATACAAGATTGAAATCTCTTGAGGACACTCAAAGGGAGTTATTAGATATACTATGTAAATCTGCAGCGGAGGGAGAAACTATAGACAGAATCAATAAACTACAAGAATCTACAATTAACTTGCAAAATTCTATAAAACGAGATACTTAATATACACGAAATCGACGTTAGATCTAAAATTCGATATTTTTTGTAGTCTGAGCATTAGAATCATCCTTTGAATCATCTTCGACTGGAATACCCCATTCTTCAATCTCGAACTTCTTCCTACCATTTTTGAACGCGTATTCCCCGTCGTGAATCATCATTAAGCCCCTTTCAGATAAAACGGGCAATTTTATAATATTAACTAAACCTTGCTGAATCTTAGAAGGTTCATTTTTATAAGCTTTCTCGATCAACAGAGTCATTTCTTGATTGAAAGGTTGTAAATGGATAACAGAATCCATAATGCCCTCAATCATTGATGTTAGATGCGTATCTCTTGGATACAAGTCTAACGGTAAAGAGCAAATCAAAACTAAATTATTTGAATACTTACGCAAAACTGAACGTAAGGAATGGATAAAAGGAATGATGAATGTCGGAGTGGAACATAATGGATTATAAATGGATGGATTCAACATATTAGGAATGACAAGTCTAATGACCTTAGTAGGATTCGACCTGAGTTGATTTGAAATGATTAGCAATATTTGTTGAATTATTTGGTTATAACCAGTGGATAACGGAACAAAGGAAATGTCTTGATTGCTTGGCCCTGGTACCAATTTTTGGGTGATATCAAATTGGTTATTATAAAATTCATAACTACTTTGATTATTCGTATCTTGAGTTTCTGGTTTCTTATTCAAGCCATACCTCCAAGCGATCTTCATATCCTTCTCATTTCTTGCTCCACCATTCGTAGCCAAATTACTCACACTGACTTTCGACTCATTTTCCAAGATCTTAGCTTTCTTTTGCTCTTTTGACGAACCTTTGTATAAACCGGGCAATTCACCGGCCCATTGGGATGATAAACCCACAACAATAACATGCGAATACAATTGATCTTTATCGATTCTATTATGTATAACACCCTGCGATGAAAAAGATCTTAAAACTACTGAAGCAAAGTCTGTAGATCCCGATTCTTCTATAAGTAACGAGCTACCTAAAGGTATACCTTGATGCAATAAAATCTTATCCAAATCGGATCCACCAGTTGAAACTGTTGGTTGTGAGGTTATCAATGACGGACGAACACTTGGATTTGTCATTATTGAAGCAATATCTTCTTTTTCTTTCGCTTGGGGTGATGCAGTCCTATTTGAAGGGGTAATCCTGCTGCCAACTGGAGGAGCTCTACCACTCACTCCAGTACTAGGACCTTGAGTACCCCTTCCTGGGACAGGGTTTATTGGATGAGCATTCACAGGAATCCTTCCAGGAACGGATGGAGTGCCGATAACTTCACTTCTTTTCCTGAACGACATATTTATGTATGATTATAGTTGTTTAATACTGATGCATGGCATTTTTATTTAATAAAGTGAAGACTTGAGAATATATATTCAGGGCTTCATAACCAAGATTTTATTTTCAAAAATCAATGCATTTTATCTTGAACCCGTATATAGAAAGCCACTTGAATCCAAGTATGAATGCTGTGATATAGAACTAATTAAGCGTCCTTGAGGATTAATTATAAATCAATAATTGAAGTCAAGGGACTTGTCATATTCGAAGAACTTACTCGCTATTTAGTGGATGCAAAAAATCCACCAGTTATAAAACCCTAATGGCTCCTTCGAAATTGGTCGACTGGTATTCAGATGGCTATGGAATTCTCTTGTAAACCAATGGAACAATTCATTTTAATGAAGAGGATTTATAAGTCAATTGATAGTCATTACAGGATGCTACAGTTATTTGCTTGCAAATTCATATCTGTTCTCCCCTCAGCTTTTCATACTAATTTTCTGCAGATTACAGCCAGTCATTCTTCTTCTGAGAGCATATTAGGTCTAAAGGTAGTAACTAAACTTGGGTGAACCAGGTATCAATATAACGGTCCAGCAATATTTTGGCGTGCATATAACTTTGCTATTGATAAAAGAATAAAACTCGGTCATAAAAGGATTCTACATAGAACTATTTATACAACTATGGGTGCAGCGATATCATTGCCGTTGATCCCTATATCGTCGCTAGCTTCATGTTGCGGAGCGGCTGCTTGTTCAGCATTGTGTACTTCTATAGGGGGCACGTTTCAATCGTCAATATTGACAAGAATTACATATGCGTTCATGTTGTTACTTAACTCATTATTTTCATGGATTGCTTTATCCCCATTTATAGTCCATAAACTAGAAAAGGCATCATTTGGTTTTATAAACAATAAATGTGGTCCGGATGGAAGTGAATGTATTAGTTTTACATCTGTTTACCGTATAAATTTTGCTTTGGGAATTCTTCATCTTATATTAGCGGGCTTACTCGTGAATGTTAAATCCACTTCTAACCCCAGAGCGGTTATACAGAATGGATGCTGGAAAATGAAAATATTTGCGTGGCTAAGCTTGATAACTGTAAATTTTTTATTGATTCCTGATAACTTTTTTATATTTTATGGTAATAATATTGCAATTGTCTTCTCGACTATTTTCCTTGGTATCGGCTTGATCTTATTAGTTGATTTTGCTCATGCATGGGCAGAAACCTGTTTAGAGAAAATAGAAATGGAAGACTTGACGGGGGAAGGTGAATACAATGCAGGCTTTTGGAAGAAGTTGTTAGTAGGCGGTACGTTAACGATGTACATATCAAGTATCGTTTTGACAATCATAATGTATTGGTTTTTTGCAGGTAGTGGCTGTAATATGAACAGGACTGCAATTAGCTTGAACGTGATCTTTGGTATTATAATTTCCGTCATGTCAGTTAATCAAACCATTCAAGAATCTAATCCACACGCTGGCTTAGCACAATCATCGATGGTTGTCATATATTGTACATACTTGGTTATGAGTGCAGTCTCGTCAGAGCCAGATGATAAATACTGCAACCCTCTTATTAGATCAAAGGGCACTAGAACGGCAAGTGTTGTATTGGGAGCATTTTTTACATTCATTGCCGTCGCGTACACTACAACCAGAGCGGCAGCAAACTCAGCGTTTATCGACTTAGATACTGCTATCGATTCGCCCGATGGATACATTAGCTCCCAACCTAATGGTCGTAATGAAATGAGATACCAAGCCATAAAACAAGCCGTTGACGAAGGCCTGTTACCTGAAAGTGCCTTGAACCAAATGAACTTATATGATGATGAACTCAATGGTGACAATGCTAACGACGAAGAAAGAAATATAGTAAAATATAACTATGCATTGTTCCATATAATTTTCTTCTTAGCTACACAATATGTGGCAACATTATTAACTATAAACGTTCAACAGGATGATTTGGGTGATTTTGTTCCAGTTGGCAGGACTTACTTTTCTAGCTGGGTTAAAATTGTGAGTTCTTGGGTTTGTTTTGTATTGTATGGCTGGAGTCTTATTGCACCAGTATTGTGGCCGGATAGATTTAGCGTCCACTTGTGATTTTAGTATGTATGAGGAATGTATTGTTCAGATTGCGACTAGTTTCCCAATGTAGTAGTCTATTTTTTCAATAATATAATTGGCCGAATAGTAATTTTGTGTAATTTCGAAGAACTGAAAATTTCAAACGAACCGTTATATGGTTGAATATAAAATTTTATAATCATACAAGGATCTGAGTAAAAGTACAATATGTCTGCCATTATCACCAAAGCCACAAACACCGTTAACGGTTTAGTCAACAAGTCAACTCAATTTGTTAATTGCGCTACTTACTGGGGTAAGGTCAGTGCCGAGGTTGGTAAAATTGTTTATAAAAGTGAAGGGTTAGCACCACCAACACAACAAAACTTTCAACAAGTTTACCAAAATGCATTTAAGTTCATTAAATCTCCACAACAACAAAAAGACTTTGTCGCCAAGGCTGCTCAATTCAAACCAACTAAAGAATGTGCTGTTAAGGCCGCTGTTTATGGTACTCAGTTATTAGGTTTCTTTTCTGTTGGTGAAATAATCGGTAGAAGAAGTGTTTTCGGTTACCCATCCGTAGGTGGCCACCATTAAGTTACATAAATTAAATTATTGACGGTATTTTCTTGTCTGTGTATTCTATCGATGGGCCTATACATATTATAACATTTTAGACGAGGAGCATGATCACACCTAACATATACACCATGTTTTTTTTACTTGTTCTGTACATTCTCTGTTTATTTGGTTTCTATTAGACTTGTCTTGATGGAATTTTTGGAGGTAGGCTTATTTATTTCTTGAAATATACATATATCATGGTTATTAGATCCCGGAGACATAATGCGAAAATATTCATTACTAGTAATAATAATAATAATACTCTAATTAATTAGTCAGTGGTCAGTTGGGACTCTTGTTTTCTTCTCTTAGAAGCGTCAATCATTTCTTCCCTTTGTTTTCTCTTTTGTTTTACAATTTTTGGAACTGTACTAATCTGCTTTCTCTTAATTTCATGTTTCTTTACGTCTTTCTTTTCGTTCTTGGATAATTTATGCATATCTTCCATCCATCCACTATATCCGCTTTGGCAACCAGACTGCTTCATGACATTGATGATAGGCTTCACAGCTTTGTCATCTTCTTTTGTGAAGAATGTCACAGCTTTACCCGCTTTACCACCTCTACCAGTTCTACCAATTCTATGAACATACGCCTGTGCACTTTGTGGGACATCATAATTTATCACTAGGTTAACACCTTTAAAATCAACACCTCTAGCTATAACATCTGTGGTAATTAAGACCCAAATATCACCACTTTTAAATCTTTTGATAGCTTCATCTCTTTGTTTCGGAGTTCTTTCGGCATGAATGACATCAACATTCAACCTGTCATACAATAATTCATGAAACAATGCCTTAGCTCTAGTGATGGATTGCAAGAAAATAATAATTGGTGGCTTAAATTCCCCTTGTTGTATCATTTGCCTTACTGCTAATAACTTACCCTCTTCGTTACCAGTAAACACTAATTTTTGTTCAATCGTATTACTGGCGGCTTCTTTATGTCCAATAATTACTCTGATCGGATCTTTCATTATTGACTGCGCCATTTCTTCAACACCTGATGGTATAGTTGCAGAAAACATCGATTTTCTTAATTTAGTATTAGTACAATTAGATAAGATTTCATCAGTCTGTTCTACGAAACCTTGATCGAATAATTTATCCGTTTCATCAATTACTAATTGTTCAACTTTTGATAAACTAATAGTTTCATTTTTAATACTATCAATTAATCTCAATGGAGTGGAAACTAATATATCGTATTTGTTGGAGTTTACAATTTTATTGTTAATTTTGTTGGCTAGTTGCTTTGATAATATACCAATTTTCAACTTCTTACCCTTTGTCATCGTTTCTAGTTCATGAAATATTTGAACCGCTAATTCATTAGTAGGTGATATAATTAACCCTCTAATACCATAGTTCTTGATATTAGGGTTGGATTGCAAAATAGTCTGCACTAAAGGAATTAAAAATGCTAATGTTTTACCTGATCCTGTAGGAGCGCATGCTATTAAATCTCTGCATTCCAATGATATTGGAATAGCTTCATCTTGAATTGGAGTTGGTTCTGTAAACCCTGCATCTATTAGATTCGACAACAACTTCTTATCCAATTTATACCTTCCAATTAAATCTTCAAAGGAGCCTATGGGTAACGGAATGTCTTCTCCACTGACTTTGGATTTATTAAGCTTACGCAATATACGGGCATCATCATCATTGGAAATAGTCAAAGGTGGTACCTCCTCTGTTTCATCCTCATCATCGTCGTTCTTTTTTTCGGTCTCCTTATGACTGGTGTGTTTCTTAGTATGAAAAAAGTCGACTTCTTTTTCAACCATGTTTTTCAAATTCTCTTCTTTTTGCTTTTCATTGACAAATTGTTTTCTCGATGGCACAGCATAATCAGTTGTAATATCTTTGCTTTTATTAAGGGATGCTCCCCTTGACAAGATCCTAAATATATCCATGCTCGTGTTTATGTTGTCTCTATTAGTGATAGTTGATGGCTTTTTCATATGTACCTAGAAAAATTTATAGCAGCATGAGCCTCATCATCGTGAGCACTAGCCACAAAAAAACCCATATATTACATAATACATTACATAATCGATTTAGTGGAAAAATTGATGAAAAATTCCATGAAGTTGTTCAAAGGGCAGTAAGTATTGTATGCTTTAGTATTTGAGCAGTAATATGAGTATACGACAATTAACCTCTTTGAGGGGGGTCCACATGAGAAACTCCTTGAGGGTCAATCCAATAAGAAATATTTATTTGCATAAGGGAGAAAGAGTTGCGGGACTCAAAAGAGACCCAGAAGAAGTTTTCACCACCAACCATGGGTATAAGTACGGCAAAACCCCGGAGAATTTAAAGCATATCAAAGGCTTTTTACCAGAAAAGTACAGCATATCAGATGACTTGGCTTTACAAGTTTTGACCCACAAGTCGTTTGGAAATGGGATCAAACCATACAACGAGAAATTAAGTGCTATGGGATCGAAGATTTTGAATTTGTTCTGTGCCAAACTAGTTACGGATATGCCAACTACCAACGAAAATGCCATTGATGGGAAAAACTTGGACAGCTTAGGATCGCCAATTGCCAAAGAGCTCTCGGGTCGTATGTCGTTGGGGTTATTTGCAAAATCTACTAATTTGAACAGTATAATGTTCTGGAAATCGTACAACCATGAATTGAGTTTTGAATCTAGTGGCGAAATGAAGGTTAGTGCACAAATGATGTATGCATTGATTGGTGCCATTACCTTTACTCATGGAAAAGAGATTGCAGAAGCGTTCATCAGAGAAAAATTGTTTGACACCGAACCTTCTATCGAAGACATCACAGCTATTATAATCGACCAATCCAAACTGTCATAAGCTTATTGCCTCATATCATCTTTTTTCTAAATATGTACATAGAAGTGTAATTAGAACTATTTTAGTACTATTAATTGCACGTAAAATTCAGCTTTATCTTTCATGTTATGAAATATTACAAGTCCCGGTTGCTTACATATGTATACATTTGACTAAGTACGATTTTTAGTTCGCTATTGTTCTTATACGCTGAGAACAAGACACTGGAGCACGAAAAAAAAATCAAACGCGCCTGCTTTCACGTCGATTTTTTTTAGATGAAATGCTACTTGTATGAAAATTTCTGTCTTTTTAACAGCTTTTAGTAATTTTTGAATATTAGTAATTAAGAAGTTTCTGTATAGTAGGTGTTAATTCCGAAAACCATATTATGAGTGAAAAAGGTTTGGCAGAACACTATAAAGTTTTAAAACAATTTTTGGTAATCTCGGATGATCTGAGTACCAGAACTAAAACTAATTCGACGAGAGCGGCTAGAGCCAGAGAAAAGCTCTTAAAGTTATCGAGCGCTCAGTTCAGAGAGTTGAGTACCGATGTATATGATGAATTAAAAAGGAGAATTGATGAGTCCAGAGGTGAGCCTGATTATTTATTACCTAAATCAACATTTCACCCAAAACGAAATCAAGCAAGACAAAAATTGTCTTCATTACCTCAATCGAGATTCAAAGACTTGGTGTCAGATATTTCCTTCGAAATAGAGAGAAGAGATTTACATCACACTTCTGACATAAATAATAGTAATAATTATGCAAGCAATGAAAATAATAAATACTTAAATCAAGCTGTTCAGGACAAGGGACCCGAAATAGATAATAATAATATAGATGAAAGTAACAATGGCTATAGTACTAAAGGTGACCTAAAAGAGATGGACGGAGAAGTCAATTCTGCGAAGCGGTCTAACTCATCAGAGTTATTGAATCAAACGATAGGGGTGCAACCTAAAACTGTGGTTCCAACCAAAGCGAATTTGACTTGGTCTAGTGACGAAGAAAATGATGACGATCAGCCAGAGATAAACAAACTGGATATACTTCTTGATGGCGATGGATCTGTTAGGAGAAGCATTGACCATCAAAAGGATAGGGGATTGAACCAACGTGGTTCAGATATAGATCAAACAATATCTGACTTGAAAAATCGCTTAGAGAATATCGAGTCCGAAAAGATGCAGCTTCAAGAAAAATATGATTTACTTAAAAGTGATTATGAATACTCAGCTTCCCAGAATAAGACACTTAGTGATGAAATGGATAATTTGAGCGAAGAAAAAAATAAGTGGTTACAGAATAAATCTGATTATGAAAGACGATTGGAGGCCTTGCAGTCAGAGGCTAACTCTAGGTCGATAAGCGAATCAAAAAACACTGATTTGCTTCTGGAATTAGAAAATTTGAAGGCAACCAACGCAAGTTTACGGTTGGAAAATCATTCGATGAAAAACACTTCCCCACGAGAAGTTGTGACATCTCGGGAATCAGCTACAGCCTCGAATGCTGGTGTCAGAGAAGCCCCTTCTATTGCTTCATTGAATGCATTCAATGATATTGGAGCATCATCTCCTCAAAGACCGAATACGAATTCGAAGAATATTTCAATTTCTTCTTCGAATACATCAAATGAATTGAAGAAAGATATGGAGTTATTCTTTGAAAAGTTATCTGATTTAGATTCTGCGTCAATAAAAACTCAACAAAACCCCGAACCAACAAACGATAATGCTGCTTTATGGCAAGAAAGATACGAGTCTTTGAGGTCTAGTCAAATTTCAAGCTCTTTAAAGAAGTCTGTTTTATCTAGAGATGAAATGAAAACGTTTGTTACTCCATCCGGATTAATTTCTATGAAATTAGTGACGGACTTACAAGCTCTAGTAGAAAGTTTCTTGTTAAGCATAAATGATCCAAATCCAGTCCCTGATTTGTTATTTGATAAAATATCAAAAATTGCTTTACTTGGTAATGAAATTGCAAACCAAGGAGAGAAACAACATTTGAACAGTAACGAAAACTCAATTTGTCTTCGAGAGGCAGTTAGCTATGCTCTCACTACTACAAGGTACTATGCTATATTTTCTGATATCCTTCCAAAAATAGTTGTTGAACAATCACTCGGTGAAGTCTGCTTTACTGTTTGTGAGTTGATATCTTTTTCAAAGTTGAATGAAAATTCTACAGACACAATAAATGTTAACCAGGAACCAATTCATGCTCTGAATGAAAAAACTAGAAACAAGGATGTGAATGAAGCAGATAGTGATATCAGCACTGCTGTAAGACCTTTGAAAATGGCTAACAAATTACGTGAAAATCAGAACCAAAATTTCAATACTGCTGAACGAGATGTGGAATCTTTTTCTACACCAAGAAAAAGCTTCAATGAAGATTCAATACTAAATTCACAGAATGTAACACCTACTAAGAATAGAAAATTGCCACAAGAAAAAATGGATCATATTGATTCGTCAAGTTTTACCAAAGTCGATCAATTATCTCCAGTGAGAAGAGGCATCATTCCAACTGAGTTTTCTTCCAAGGGAGCCCAAAGTTTATCCAAAAATGTAAACCCTAGTCCAAAAAGCAGAAATATAAGTGCTTTGGCTTCTAAGTTTGAGGATGGTAATAACACACCAGAGAAAGCAAGGGTACCAAATTCATATTCCCCAGCATCCAGGAAACAGAATGATTCATTTTTGGCATCTTCAGAATCAAAGAGTATTGATTCCAATGTAATACCAAATGAAGTAAATTTTACCCCAACAAAAAGATCCAACATTCTTGATAGGGTCAAGCAGTTTGATAGTCCAACGGATAGAAATATGAATAATTATCAAAATAATGCTGTTAACCTGACAAATGGGGAAATTAAGAGTGACCAAAAAAGTATACTGAGCGACAAAGATAGGGATGAATCGCAACTCAATGAACTGAATGATGATGATAATAATAGCTTTTTGGTGAGTCGTTCTTCTTTAGAAATTAGACAACATAATCAAGAAAATACGTCAGATTCGGCTCTAAGTTCCCCTCGATTAGAAAACGTGATTGAAAATGATACAATAGATTCACAAGTTAATCCTGGAACAGCATTTGCAGGTTCTAGAAGCAAAGGGTTATTTCAAAGTATAAGGAATAGGTTAGCACCTGGATCTGATAAAAATTACACAACAGATGCTAATAAGGAAGAGACTCACAACAGTACCGACTCTAAAGAATCACAAGATACTGAAATAACCTCCTCGAAAAATTCAGAAGATGAAGTTAATAATCATGCAGAAGTGAACGAAGATGTGGATTCTAGGTCACTAGAATCTGACAATATTTCTAATGCTAATACTTCTAACGTTTTGGTGCAAAATAGTAAGAAAAATGACACAGGTAGTCAGTTTGAAGCCATCAATCCAATAAATGAAAAAGCTGATCCCCCAATTACAAGTTCTAAGGATGAGAACATCAAAGGGAACCAGTCTTCTATCAGAACACAATACTTAGATGAAGAATCAACGACAATAAGTGACAATCAGAATTCACAAGGTTTAGACGAATATGCTACTAAAATGGACGTATCTAATGATAGGAATAAAGAAGCAAGCGGAAAATCTTTACCTAAAGGCGTCAACTTTGTGAATGATATAAATGCATCAAATATCTCTGATCAAGAAGAATCCTCTTTTGACACTGAAGCAGATGACAGTGCTCATCCACAAGAATCACAAGCAAGACAAAGACAAGAATATCGCAAGTCAATGGCAGCAGCTACTTTCAATGTCGATCTCTTTGATATTGACGATCCAGATAATACTTTAACTCAGGTTTTACTTTACTTGGAACATCAAACAGTGCAAGTTATTTCAACGATTCAATCTTTATTGTCTGCCATCAAAAAACCAAGTGCCACTAGAGGTGATTTGAGACAGAAGTCAAAAGCCATCACTGAGGTAATATCACAAATGACAGAAGCTACAAATACATCGATGAATCAGACTCGTAATGCTCAATTAAAAGAGCACGGTAGTTGGGTTGTCAAAAGCTTGGATGATTGCAATCATCGTATGAATATTTTATGCAAGCCTAATGCCGATAAGAATGATACTGATTTTGCTGATAAGAATTTCAAACAGAGATTGGCTGGAATTTCATTTGACATCGCAAAATGTACTAAGGAATTAGTTAAAACAGTAGAAGAAGCAAGCCTAAAGGAAGACATCGCCAATATTGATGCTAGATTAAGTCATTCCGAAGACTTAACTTAAGACCAACACTACGGAAATATTTATTTTTATATCTATCCATTTTTCACTTACTTATTGTATTGATTAACCAAGATTTACCTATCAGATACATATTTATTAATAAAGTTATCTTATATATTTTGTCAAAAAATTCTGATGAAATTCGGAGTTCAAAGTATCATTTGTAAAGGCTTCATCATCATTTTTATTCTGTGAGTTTTGCTTTTTGAAGGCGGTGCTGTCTCTCCAACTTTTTTTAATTTTAAAATTCGCTTTAGTAGAAATATCTGCTACTTGCACCAATGGATTGGATACTTTACTCTTATCAAGTTTGTTTTGCAATTCTAATTTTTCTTTTTCCTCTTGTCTTTCTCTTTTTATTTTGTCAAGTTCTTCCATAAGTTGAGCAGTTTCGTCTTCCGAATCGTCTCCAGAATAATCTTCTGAACTACTATATTCTTCTTTAGCTATTGATATTTCATCATATTCTTGTCTGTGATAATCCCCTTCATCTTGATTATCAATTGTTCTAGTTACATGCTCATCCACCAAATGATCACCCTCTTTTAATGATTTATTAATTTTTAAAGAATCTTCAATTTTGCCTTCATTAAGAAGTAAATCCTTCTTCAACTCCTCCACTGCCTGTTTCCCGATCTTAGTATCAACCTTAGGCTTTCGTATGTCACTTCTGTATTTCAAAGAGGTATGTTGAGGCAAGGATCTTGAATGAAATATTGTATTAGAAATCGGTTCCGCCTTCCCTCTTTTACTTTCTAATGTTGGTCTGTGATTCGTTGTCATTATTTAAATAGCTCCTAAACTAGTAGAAAAGTAGTTCAGTTCTAACAATTGTCTAAAATCAAGATGACTTTCATTATCGGTATATGCAGTACGGAGATTTATCAAGTATCTTTAATCTATCTTCCATTTTACTTGGTATTACTTACGAATATGTAGACGTATGGGAACATTGTTCTCGTATATCTATCTCTTACAGGTTTCAGCGATTCCAATTTCTTTTGAATACAAACTATGAGGGTATGAAAGCAGATATCCTGAAAACTTAATTTTATCTCAATGTGGTAAGAAGCATCAGCTATTTCAATTCGATTGGTTTGATTTCACAAGTCTTTGAGTAAAGAATGTATAGTTTGATGAATTAGACAAGGTAAGGATAATATTAGATCTAATAGAAATGACAATATGGAATAGCGTTATTTGCAACTCAACCTTCACATATGATTTGTATTATGAAAAGAAGTCTCTAACTGTTATGATAACTGCAATGATCTTAAGTGGTTATACGTTGATGATATATGATGGTTGTACATATATTATTAAATTAAGTTTATCTTACAATATGTGTTCATATACTTATCTAAAAAGCTTATGGCTCTGTATGCAGTTGTGAGGTTTTAATAGCCTACTTGCAAATTTATTAGGGAATATGATCAGCGTTTAAAGTGAATAGGGCAAAACTATGTTTGTCTTTCCTGCATTCGATGTTAATTATAAGACTCGAAAGAGGTCTTTTCGATGCTGTCAGAATTGTCGGATCAAGAAGGTAAAATGTGAGATTAATTCTACTAATTCTGAGCTGTGTTCAAATTGTCGTAAGCATAAATGGAAGTGTGATTTAAGTAAATCTGATGATAATTCGAAGGATAATCCGATAATAGATGAGGGAATAACGATTATTAATACTCCAGATAATAGGGCCCGAGGCGACAATAAAGTGAAAAGAAAAGATAATTCTCTGATGCCTAAGATAGATTCATCAGATACGCAGAAAATCACTCCGCAGTATTTGAAAGATAGATATAACTTCAATATTTCCGGAATGGGCCGGACGTATTTGTATCAGTATTTGGTACATGGCCACCCAAAGGCTGTCATGGGAAATAAAATGGAGGATCAAAGTGTATGGCACGAATCTGGGGTATATATTGACGAGAAATCTAAGCCGGATTTAAATGGGCCATCGAGTAGAACATATCAAAACAACTCTTTTAAATCAGAGTTTCATATTAGAAATCGAAAAACATTTAACATATTGCTATCTATCGATGCGTTTACGTTGTCCACAGATGAGTATCCTTTGACTAACTCAGAAATCAGGGAGTTGCTTGAATTATACTTCTATAAAATTAATTCCCTTTTTCCTATAGTTAAAGAAAAAAGATTCTGGGCAGAATACGATGCTAATGAAGTACCAACAATTCTTATTTACGTGATTGTTTTGGTAATACTGAGGGATAGACTAGCGGAACCAATTTTAGGAAATATGTTTGCAAGAAGCCGTGAGTCTAATAATAGAGGCCATGACTTTACAGATAATCTTGTTAATTTCATCACAGATTTAGAATATAAAATACGCCAAGTAACATTAATATTACCACAATTAGGTGATATTGATAAAATCACATTGTTGGTTGAGCTGTTGTTATTGTCATTGCATTTTAGTTTTGATAGACTTGGTAATGAGCAAAGTT
The DNA here is from genome assembly GCA_024586305.1 of Debaryomyces sp. S3305. Classification (NCBI taxonomy): domain Eukaryota; kingdom Fungi; phylum Ascomycota; class Pichiomycetes; order Serinales; family Debaryomycetaceae; genus Debaryomyces; species Debaryomyces sp. S3305. The sequence continues at coordinate 28,304 of JAMYHY010000117.1, forward strand.
CTCATGATTTAACGGATGCTATTAATTTAGCAGTATCCTCTGGTATACATATGAAAAGTCAACATAGCAATAAAGCATGCAAGGAAGAAATTGAATATACAACAAATCTCTGGTGGTGTTGTTATGTACTTGATAGATTCAATGGACTCACCAATTCGAGGTGCATTTTTATCAAGCAAGAAGATTTCAACGTTGATTTACCATACAACAATATCAATCTCCTTAAACTTGTGCAATTAGCACGTTCTTATGAAAATATGACAATCGCCATTTACCAACCATATAATAATAATGACCTCAATAATAATGCCCTCAAGAGAGATAAGCTTTTCAATGTTGATGAGTTTCAGAGACTTGAATTTGAATTTTGCGAGAAAGAAAAGCGAAATGGAAGCCAGTTTTGCGATAAACAGGGAATAGTAAATAATGGCAAGATCATTAATACAGATGCGTCAGTTGAGGCATATACTGCAGCGTGTATACACTTCTTAACAAGGTTATTCAACAACACTATTATTTTAATTTCACAGAAAATTAAATATGATAACAATCAAATCCCCAATTCGATACCCGAAGCTGTTACTTTAGAAGCGTCGAAGAATATTCTCAGATATGTTATGCAAACCAAGGATGAAATAAGTTTGAATATTCCTTTAATCCCATGGTGTATTGCATTAGGAATGGCAGTGTCTTTAAAGAAGAAAGCGAAGTATATGCTAACAACTGGAGATATACATGCTAAAGAAGATGATTGTGTGTTCGATTTGCATAACTATATTACTGTTTTAGACGAATATTCGAAAAAATGGTGGGTAGTTGATGAAATATGTAAACTAACAAAGGATTTCTTTGAGAAATTGAATACCAGCTCAACGTTAAATAAGAGATATTCAAATGGTGAAGACTCCAAAAATAAAAGATCGAAAAACGAAAAGTCTTTTAGTGGAGGTGAACAATACACTAATGGATTGGAATTTGCTCAAAACCAGAGCTCTGCAGATATTGCCAATCATAAGATAAGATATATACCAACTGGTGATTTTATTAAAAATCACCAGAATTCCAACCTGAGACCCAATCCCATGCCATCAATACTGAATTTGCTAAATGAAAATAAAGAGGAGAATATTGTTACGCCGTTCGAGTTCAATACTTTAACACCAAATAATAATTATGTTGCAAATAATTCTAGTCCTAAAACAAGTTCACAAGCCAGACAAATAGGAACACCACCTTTCTCAGACCAGTATCATGATTTCTTAGAATCTATGCATATCGACTTATTTGATAACGACTTCTTGAAGGATTTCCCAAATATTGTTAACCAGCTTATGGAAGGAGAATGAAAGAGCAAATCCGACTAAAAATTTACATCACTATAGATCTCTAATATCTGGCACAACATCTAACGCAACAAGCCCTTTCCATCCATGTATATTTTGCTATAATTATAAGAAATAAAGAAGGTCAATTTTAAGCTAAGACTAAGGATTGTAGTAGTTTCTTGATCAAACTCAAATTTTGCGAAATCTAAGAGGGTTAAACTGAAATATTTTTAAAGACTATTTACAACCGATTGGAGTAATTCTTCTTGAATTATCATATCAATTAAAATATATAATATAGTTCTTATTCATACTTTCATTATTAATGTTATACTAGATGAAGCAATAAGGTATTATAGATCACTACTTATGCCCATCACCACGCTTCCTAAAATTGTGACATCATGAAAAAAAGTCCTAAATTATCAAATATTAGAAATCACGAGAGAGGGACTCTCAATAAATCATTGGATGTACATTACATTTATACGTCTAAAGTAAAGAAAAAAAATCGATGAAAATATTTTAGTCTATGTGTAGTGTAGCTAGCTACAGCGTAATTAGTTTATAGTATACAAAGTTTACAACTCTTCGTCGCTGCTAATTTCTTCCTCCCAACCTTCTTCTTCAATTTCAAGTCTTTGGGGCATTAATTCACTAATTATAGGCCCCCCAACCTCATCAACTAAACTCAACACTTGTTCAATCAACTCAGGATCGGCATCCACAGAATCAGTTTGAGTGATCTTATATCCCTGAGTTAATGCGGATTTCGCTTCATCAATGAATGCCTTTACGTCTGAATTTTGGGATTTCATGAGTTCTTTAATTTCTAAATCTCTATAATCTTCAACATTCGAAGAATGGATCTTATATGCAATTTGCTTCGCTGAAAGAATATTAGCTAACGCTTCATAATAGTACGACTCCAAGATATTTTCATTTATATCTTGACTATTAGAGGATATGGTAATTGCAATTTCATAAAGTTCTAATTCGATTGCAAATCTGGCAAGAGTCAATAAAGGCTGGATCAATTCCATGTATTCTAATCCGACCTCAAAGGAGTCCGGCTGGTTTTTTCCTTCTGAATCTGTTTGCAAATTATTAGCGGCTTCTTCTAATTTTGTCTTTTTGTCTTGAAATAAAGTCCATGATGTTTTCAAAGCTTCCTTTGCCTCATCCACTCGTTGTTGAGAAATTCTAATCGATGATAATAATGACAAGGATTCAGGATTCAGATTATCTAATTCTAAAGAATACGCAATTAAATCATTGCATTGGTCTTCTGCTTCCGGCTCCATACATAAGTCTGTCATCCAAATTTCAATTTTAGCGAAGATTCCTTGATTTAATTTCTTGATAATATATTTCTGAAGTTGTTCTTTTGTTTCGTATACCTTAGATAACTCTACGAGGATGTTATCATCTTCACCTTTATCTTCATTTATAGCGTTCAATTGAACGCTCAATTTGTTCAACCCATTATCCAAATATTTTAAACCATCAAATCCTCCGATTATTTGTCCTAAATAAAGAAATTTCTCCGTACCTTGATCACCACTTGGGTCTAATTCACAAGCCTTTATTAAGACATTGTAGGCGCTTTCTAAATCATTATTCTCTAATAAAGTTTCACCAAATATTTGTAAAAATGGAACACTAGAACTGTTTGATTCAAAATTTGGAGTCAAAAGTTCCAAAGCTTTCTCAGCCTGAGAGAACTGCAATAATGCTCTTGCATCTGCAATTATTTGATCTATTTGACTCATTCTTTACACCAGTTACTAGAACAGATTTTTTTTTTTGGTTCAAAATTTTTTTTTAGATAGATAGCGCAAAATCATCACCAAAATTCAACCAAAGAAAGACATAGACATTAGAATTTAAAACCTAATGGAGGATTTTATAACGTCAGATCAAAAGGATCAATTGAAGAGAGAATATGGAATACTTCATCTAATCTACCACAGAAATCATAATCAGCATAGAGTTCTGATTTGGTGGAAGTACCTAAATATAATTCATAGAAATGTCAGAAAAATTCTTAAATTACTTATAGATTTAGAGTTGATAAAGAATTCAGGAAGGATACGGCAAAAGAAGCAACAGATACTAGACATTATAAAATATTTGATAAAGAGGAAAGTATTTACAAAGGCTTATTATGAATTTAATGGAATTATTGCTTTGGGTCAGTTTGTAACTCTTGGTTTAGCGTTGCTTGGAAATTTGAGCAAGATATATTGTATTTTGCGGTCCTTTAAGGGAGTTGATATAATGATCAAGCCAAATAAAATCGGTGAAGCTCCAGTTATACATTCGGAAGAGAGCAGAGTAGACGACGTGGGGGAGATTATTGACTTAGATACGGGATCAGAAAACTTGCAATTGAAGAAAAAAGAATCCAAACTTACTATGGAGACGAGGCTGAATGAAATAGAAGATATATTCTCAATCAAGAAAATCAAAGCTAAATCAAAGAAAAAAATAGCCCATGCTGACCCTATGGATGATATTTTCGACGGCCTGAAGGGTTCAGAAGATAAGAGAAAGAAGAAAAAGAAGAAACGTAATGAAATAGATGACATATTTAACTTTTAGTTATGAGTATATATATTATTAATTAACACTATACTTGTAAAATACATTAAAAAATTCATTAAATAAATCCTGAGTCCGTGCATATATATTAAACCAAATTTAATCCCAAAAAAAAATTACATTTCCAAAGCAACAAAAAATAATTCATCAACGATTCATAAACCATGTATCATTCATCCGGCGCATTGAATCTTTTAATAATGCACATGCTGTTGATATGATTGGCCACTATTCTTAGGAAGGTAGCTCAGTATCTGATTATAGTTGTTGAAACCTGTTTTATTTAATTGGTCAACATCTAAACAAAACTCATCATCATAGTCTTCGTAAAATAGTTGCGACTCCTGAAAAATACTTTTATGAGGTTTAAATTGTTCAAACATAAGATAATCTGGCTGCTGCTCATCTCGTTGATATGGATGTGTTTGTAGTTCCTGGTTTTGTTGTATCGACTGTTGGTGTTGTTGATGATGATGATGTTGTTGTTGGTGTTGTTGTTGGTGTTGTTGTTGGTGTTGTTGTTGGTGTTGTTGTTGCGTCTTTGGCGTTGGAAGTTGAAATAATTGGTTGTAGTAAATTGGTGTGCTCCCATTTTGATCATTTGTATTTGGAGTTAAAACATTTGCCAGATTCGCGCTGCTAGCATTCTCCGAACTCGTTGAGTTACTAGGAGAATTGGAATTATTGTAATCATAAGACATTGAATTGCTATCCAGGGGAATAGGTGTTTTTGAAGTATTTGAAGAAGGAGTTTCAAATAAGCTGCATGAATCAATGCTTTCGCCCAATCTTTTCGATCTTTGCTTGGTTAACTGCTTCTTTAGCCTATTCTTAATGATGGACTTACCCTTGAAGCCAGCAGGTAAAAACTTGCATTCTGCCCCTTCAATATGTATTTCACACCACATTTCACTATTTTGGAAGTGCTCGCCACACATTGAACAATTACCTGGAGTATTAGACCTATCCTTGGTTTTGGTGCCATGTGGGTATTTGAAATGTCTTGCCTTTAAATGGGTTTTATACGTGTCTCTTCTTGAGAACCCCCCTGTTGGATGACATTTATGAGTGATATTATTTTCATCGATGTATATGCTGTACTTATGAAATGGGCAAGAATAAGCCTTATTGGTTGCATGTTTCTTGATATGTCTTGTTAAGTAACCTCTAATCTTGAATACCGCATTGCAATGCGGACAGTTATATGTCTTGCTCTCGCGATCTTCTTCAGATTTCACCTTATATTCATCATGGTCTGAAGATGAGTATGGACTCGAGTTAGATGTCATGGGCGTTTCCTCTTTATCCTTTTTCTTGTTCTTCTCGTTAGATAAAATGGATTCATTGTTCGATGAATTTGAGGAAATTGGTGATAAATTATTCTCCTGTTTAATATGATCTTGATTTCCTTGATCATATTCATGATCATCTTGGGCATTTATTTGCATCCTCTTCTCTACAACCATAGGTGTCATCTTGAAACAGTCCAACTCAGTGCCTGGAACGATATCATCAGTGAAAGCCCATTCGATTTCACCCCTTTCATTCTTAAATGGTAATAAACGAGTAGTTAATCCAGTGGAACATGGTTGTGGGTTCCCCGGAATCGAATTCTCATCTATCTTGCCACTGAGACTGGTCTTGGTTATAGTTGGAAATAATCCTTCACATTCACCTTTAGTGTTTTCTTCTTCTTCTTTCTTAATATTTGTAGTCTCGCCATGGCTGCTTGGTATTTTTAATTGCTTTGGGAAAGGCACAATAAATTCGAACAAAAATTTAACGATGGCTTGGAAAAAATGTGAAATTATTGCCACATCCAGAAGTACTTGTAACATCGCAATTTTCAACTTAGAGAACACCGGATGTGTCTCCCTTGCGTAGCCCATAGTACGTTTCTCTGTATTCATTCTTACGTGTGGGTTTCGACTAATAAATTATCTCTTAACGGTGGTTGCTCCGTAATATTACTAATAAAACTTCGAATACGTTCTTATCCTTTTATGTCAATATAACACAGCGCTTGAAGCTCAATATCCTTATAGTATCCTCTATCTATACCGTTTATCTATGCCACTATTTTTTTTTCACTTTTACTTGGGGTACTATTCTTAGTATTATGTACTAACGTCAGAGGGAAAATTTGATCATTTTTTTGGAGAAAAATCTGCTTTTGTGTTCCTTTAGTATATGCAGTAAGATTTCTGTTTTTGTCCTCGCTGAATAAGAAAATGTACTCATTCTAGGAAGCATACATGAGCATTGTTGTACAGGAGTTAAGCGAGCTGTATACCCCGGTGTTCGGACGAACCATGTCGTATATGTTATAAAGTATTTCTATATATGGTCCTCTTATAGATGCCGTAAAGAGTCTTTGATCAAACAGTAGACAGGCTTGAGGAGTTAACCGCAAGCCTAGTGGCTGGCGGAGCTTCCTTAATGAATGCCAAGTAGGCTTCAATGGTTAGCATTATTGAAGAAGCTTATTTAGAATTAGAGGGGATGGATGTAGAATCTTGTTTATCGTTCCGGCATATTTCTGTGCAATATGTGGCAATGAAAGTCCGCAATTATGAAATTCGATGTAGGATTAGAATTAAAATTTGGTGTTGATTTTATATAGCGGACATGTTACATATGAAAGCAGGTGACGATAATTATCTAGACGGGGTTCACTCGGTATCTGGACGGTGAAATGCGGAAAGAAAATGAAGAACGAAATATGGACCGCAGCAAAGTGGCATGATTTTTTAATTTCGAGTAATAGATCGAAAGAGATGCAGGGGCAAAGCTGGAGCAAGTATGACGGGAAAACTTGAAGGAGAATTTAAGAAGACCAGAAGGAAGCAGTGTATATGAATCACTTGTGTTTATAACGATTTCGATGGTTGATGCGCGGGGGTGGGACAAAATAAATGAACGGTTGAGAAAAAATTTTATATCATTGAGAAATAATAGAGGACCGGGAGTCTTGCAAATATTATAGGACGAAATGCTGATAGAAACCCCCCAAATCGACTTGAAGTCGTTCCAGCATGCATGCATTCATGTCATAGACAATAAATACTGGTTCCACGAGACATCTGCTGAAGGTTTTCCCGGGCAAGCATTTGCATTGGAAATTGACCAGATATTGTATCACGTCCATTCTCAGTACCAGGACATATTGATATTCAAATCAACCACATTTGGCAATGTGTTAGTGTTGAATGGCATAATCCAATGTACCGAAAGAGACGAATTTGCATACCAGGAGCTTATCACCCATTTGCCAATAATGTGTCATACCAACCCAAGAAGGGTCTTGGTAATCGGCGGAGGAGACTGCGGAGTGGTCCGGGAGCTCATTAAACACCTCGACAAGGGAGTAGATGAAATAACAATGGTCGAAATCGACGACATGGTTATTAAATTGCTGTCGAAATTCTTACCAGAGATGGCAAAGTTTCACGATCATCCTCGAGTTAAAATGATCATTGATGATGGCTTCGAGTATTTGAAATCACTCTCCACACAAGCCCATGAGAAGTACGATGTCATAATTACCGACTCGTCCGACCCAGAGGGTCCTGCAGAGGATTTCTTTCAAACGAATTACTTCAAGTTATTGTCTAATGCATTGAATCCGGACGGAATTGTCATTATGCAAAGTAGTGAAAATATATGGTTAAACATAAACTATTTGAAGCAATTGATGCAAAAGGCCAAGCAGGTGTTTACCAATGTCGCCTACAGCCAATGCTACATGCCCAGCTACACCAGTGGCCAATTGGGATTGATAGTTGCTACCAACGACACCCTGAATGTCCTCAGCGTCCCATCTAGAACGTTTTCCGCGGAAAAGGAACTCCAATTGTTCAAGTACTACTCGAGTAGTGTCCACCAAGCATCGTTTGTATTGCCTACATGGGCTCATAAAACCCTAAACAGTTAATAGTACTAGCTGCTAAAACCTTATAGCTAAATATGTATACTACTTCATAGACTGTGCTAATAAATAAATGCAATGCACTCTTAATTATACCCGATACATCCATCCACATCTAGAATCATTGCCATGTCTAGGATCGAAAACTATGTCGTGTAATCGCATTAAACATTAATATAGGGGCGTCTATTGCGTATAATACAATCAACTATAATACTTATCATATTATGTCAAATATAACAAGCATACCTAGAAACATTTAGTATCCTATATGTTTACAAAGTACTGTTCCAATTATGAGCTATTTGGCTATGGATATGTAAATTAATTGCATATCCTGGGCGTTCCACGGTTATACACAAGCAAAAATACGACGTTACATTGCATTACCCAGTATAAATGTGCACTGCTAGATTCCATATACTGGCATCTGCTAGCTTCATGAGCATAGCCCCTGTCTTCGCCATGACATCATGTTTCGCATGTTCTGATCTGCGAGCATTCTGCTCTGCGGATGTTCTTCTCCGTGGACATCTGAGGGAACTATTCGACATTGGGAGTAGCAGGATAGGACGCTAACTCGGTGCTACGTCTCGGTGTTATGGCTTTATATCCGAGGGTTTCAGGGAATGCGAAAAGAAACAAAAATCTTACCAAGGGGTCGTGTCATGGTCACTATCATGATGTCGTCCGATGACCAAAACACCCAATAATCTTCGAAAGAAGTTCATCTACCAAAACAACAAATTAACAAATTTACACTACTTACCAAATAACACGACTTGGTATTATTTGCAACTAAACGTAAGCAGGAACGATCACTAAGAGAAATCAGATACAACATGTCATCACACCACGCAGACGAGGTTTATTCCAATAACATTGATGATCAATTATTAAGCGTGGCCAAACAAGAAGGAGTTGTTGTCGATCCCCAGAATCATCATACTCATAGCGACCTCGAGGCTACTAGAGTGAAGCTCGAGCAGATAGCGCATGCAGCCGCGTTATCAGAAAGACAGCAAAAACAACCCCAACACGGACAACAGCACGGCCAACATGGACAGCAAGGACAGCAAGTGCAACACCAACACTCTCAAGGCCAGCAGCATATGCACCAACACCACCAACATGGCAAAGATATGTCGCAAAAGGCATACGAGCTTCCAGATGCTCACTTGCACCAGTACCACACATCTGTGGGAGACGAGAGCGAGTATAACATTCAGATTCCGGAACCCATTATCGACTCAAAGCTGAAGATTTATCCGGTTACGGAAAACACTATCACGGCCGAAGGTAATTTGATCACCAGACCGTTCCCTGAGCAGGTGCTTCACAACAGGGACGACTTAAATGAATTCATCCAGGAATTTGCGCGTGATAATGGATTTGGAGTTGTGATTGCCCATTCGAACAAGAAGGCTATCTACTACACATGCGAGTTGGGAGGCCGTTACCGTCAGAAGAAGTCGAAAAAGGGCATGGAAGATGCGAGACATGTGGAGGTGGATAACGGATACATCTTGGACCCAAATACAAAGACCAAGAAGTTGAGATGTCCATTTTCGATGACTGCAACTTATAAGAAATCGACTGGGATGTGGACGTTGAAGACCACTTGTAATGAGCACAACCACCCTCAATTGGACCCTTTGTCGAACCACCCAATGTTGAGAAAGAGATCGGACGAATTGAATTTGTTAATCTTAGATTTGTATAAAGTCGGCACCAAACCTTCTCATATTGAGGCCAAGATTAAGGACCAATACCCAGATGTATTGATTAAACGCGAAGACATTTATAATGAAATCAGAGGCTACAAAAGAAAGTTGAAGAAACAAAGCAGGTTCTTGGCCTCTAATAACGCTGCTCAAGATCCAAGTCTCAGAAATTCTTTCAAGAAGAGAACAAACGCTAATTCGTTCCAACAAGTGGATTTGAATGATGACGATGAATCGACCAATGATCAAGTATTAGAATATGAATTGCAACAACACCATCAACATCAACAAGAGGCTGAATTACAACGTCAATTGCAACAAGCTGCTACTGCGGCTGCTCATCACCACCAACATCACCCTCACCACCATCATATTGATGAACAGCAATTACAGCAATACCAACAGCAATTACAAGAACATGGGTTACATGGTGATAATGGTGATAATGGTGATAGTACTGCGGCTGCTGCCATTGCGGCAGTAGCTGATGCTACTCACAACCATAACCATCATCACCATAATGATGGGGAATTGTCTATGGATAACATCGACAGTAGGTTAGTAGGTGAATGATCACCCTTTGTTGTTTGCTTGTTTTGTATATTAGCTATATGTGTATATTTAATTTAAACTATTTTTGATCTATGAAATTCCTTATATACCCATTCTCAATAATTCCCTTACATTCCCTTTAATAATTCTAATCCTCTGGTCCTTTCTTCAAATAATTTAGCTAGTTCTCCAACTTTTCTACCCCTAATAACAGGTTTCTTGCTATTATCTGCTGAAATAGATATCTTCTTAATTTCATTCTCAAGAGGCTTTTCAACTTGGAATTTGTATTTCTGGGGTGGATATTGGATTGCTAAATTCGAATTCTCAGGTACATTCTCCTTATTTTGAAATCCTTCAGCTAAATTAGCATGCATCTTTTTAGAGGGTTTCTTTGGTGATTTCCTTGGTGATTTTCTCGGTGACCTTGAAGATGATTTAATCGGAGTATTTCTTCTTGTAGGGCTTGTTAATACAGTTTGCTTTCGAGGGCTCGACATGGGGGTATGCTGCTGTTTTAGAGGACTCATATTTATTATCCTTGAATTTGTCGTCAAAATATGGCTAGTATTGAAGGGGACTCTATCATCCCCTTCACCATCATCCAATGTTAAATCGCAACTCATGTCGTAAGAGGTCAGTATTTCTTCATCCCCTGGCAGACCATTAATAATCTCATATATGCTTTGGTATTTATAACATCTTCTCAATTCTTTCCAATTGTCTAATATAGTCTTGAAAAACCGATTTATAATCAAAATGTTATCTTTATTTTGCATCAGAATCAACTCATGACTTAAACAATGACTTAAGCATTTTGATAACGAAAACGAGGTATGCTTTGTAACACTGTTATTCTCAATGATCTTATGGCATAATTCGCATAATTGTAATAAGACTAAGCTATAATTTGAGTCTGGCTCGAAGCTATCCATTATCTTACTAAAATTGTCCTGTATAAATTTGAGATCATATTTTAAAGGGAGATTTATGCTGCCAATTGAGATTAAAGGCTGGGGTAGTTCCATCAAAATTCTCTTGAAAGTAGCAGAAATGCAATACAAATCCCAATCATTTATCCAAAGGACTTGATTTCTGTTGACACAATCGAAGAAGATGTCTGTGTTCAATTTTTTGCCAGGCTTGTGGAATATCAATTCACTTTTGTGCCCGTAAGTATAAATAATATTGAAAATTTGGTAAAAATGATGATAAAAATTGGGATTTGTATCCACGTTAATTTTGGTTCCATTATTAATTAGTGGAGTTATTGATTTTAAATTTAGTTGGTTTTCTAGTTGATGATTGTATTTGTATATATTCAAAGATATCTTCAACCTGGTGACATCAATGTAGTTATTCAATTCAGACAATTTACTATAGTGCACGATTGTATTGGACAGAGTTGTTAAACTCCCGAAATTTTCGATCCTAATATTGAAAGATTCAATGATCTTATTCAACGAGTTGAAATTTTTTCTAGTCGTGTTATAATTCTTGAATATCTGACTTATGGATTTTACAAACCAGCTATCATGCACTGATATAATCTTCGCTAATCTATCTAAATGTTTTTCATTGTTATCGGTTAAAAAGCTCTTCAAGAATTTGATTCCCCATATCCAGCTAATCTTGTTCAAACCACAACTGAACATTATCAACACGTAATTTTCTTTTGGCAAATGCTTCATCAAAGTAGGGATGAACTCATCATAACTAATCACTTCTGTAGATGGTAGATACGATGTGTCGAAGATGAATACGGGTAGTTTAGTGCTTGGATCACATATATTCGTTTTATAAAATATTCTCTCCATCTTCTGATTCACGTATATTAAAGAACTTAGTATATTCTATATCTTCACTTTTATCTATCAACCGATTCTTCCTATTTTTGTATTAGATCCAGCAGAACCCTCTCTTTCTCCTACTGGTCCCACGATTCTTTATTTGGTCCAATTGTAAACATCAAAATACGCGAGACATTTCTCGTCTAGTTGCGACATTAGCGACATTGGTGGAACACACGATTATATTATATACAGTCCATAGATTATTGATTATTTGAACAATTTGCCATCCATAGCGGTGCAATTTGATAGTTCATTGATTAGCATTACTATTTGTTGTACTTTTAGAGATCCTTAATATAAAAACAGTCGTATTTCAAAGACAAAGTGTACTTGTGCGAATACTATCTGTTAATTGAATTTTTTTATTGTTGATCTTGATTGTTATTTTAGTACATAGGAAAGATGTCGCCCTCTAAAGATCAGGCACCAGTAAAGAAGGATTCTGTTTCTTCAGAGTCAGAACTTCAATTGTCCAAAAAGAAAAACCCACCAAAGGAAGAGGAGCTTTCTGAGGAAGATCAGCACTTGAAAGATGAGTTGGAAATGTTGGTTGAAAGGTTGAACGAACCTTCACAAAAAGTAGAATTGTACAATGAATACTTGAATAGCTTGAAAGCTTTTATCAAGGATTCTACAACTTCTATGACCGCCGTTCCAAAACCATTGAAGTTTTTGAGACCACATTATCCGTTATTGACTGATTTGTATAATAAATGGTGCGGCGACTATAAAAGTGATTCAGATCTTGTTATCAAGTTGGCCGATATCTTATCGGTTTTGGCAATGACTTATTCCGACGATGGTAAAAATGACTCCTTGAAATACAGATTATTATCTTCAAATGATACTATAGTGGATTGGGGCCACGAGTATATGCGTCACTTAGCGTTGGAAATTGGTATTTCGTACCAGGAGAACTTAGGGTCCAATGAAGATTTGATCAACAAATTGATAAAATTAGCAATGCAAATTGTTCCCTTCTTTTTGGAACATAATGGTGAAGCAGATGCAGTTGATTTATTGTTAGAAATCGAGAATATTGATAAGTTGCCTCAATTCGTTGACGAAAATACTTTCACAAGAGTGTGTTTGTACATGGTCAGTTGTGTACCATTATTGGCACCTCCAGATGATGTTTCTTTCTTAAACACTGCCTATGCCATCTACTTATCTCACAATCAATTAACACAAGCTTTGACATTGGCAATTAAATTGGATGATGAGAACTTAATGAGACGAGTTTTTGAAGTGACTGATGATGAGTTGATACATAAACAATTAGGTTTCATCTTATCGCAACAAAACTCTAGTTTTAAATATGGGGGAGGCAATGATGAAGTCCAGGAATGCGTTTCGAATACCAAGTTGCACGAGTACTACGGATACCTTGTTAAAGAATTAAATTTGTTAGAAGCAAAAGTTCCAGAAGATATCTATAAGTCACATTTAGAAAATTCCAAGTTCGGTTTAGGTAATTCAGGTTCGATTGATTCTGCTAAGCAGAATTTAGCTTCTGCTTTCGTTAATTCATTTGTCAACTTAGGTCATGGAAGCGACAAATTAGTCCAAACAGAAGAAGATAATAAATCGTGGATCTATAAAACCAAAGGGCGTGGTATGGTTTCTACCACTGCATCATTGGGATCTATTCATCAATGGAATATCAATGATGGTTTACAACATTTGGATAAATATACTTATTCTTCAGAGGATGAAGTTAAAGCAGGCGCATTATTGGGTACTGGTATAGTTTCTGCTAATGTTCACGACGATGTTGAAGCAGCATTAGCTTTGTTGCAAGAATATGTTTCTGATCCAAAGAAAATCTTCCAAACATCTGCCATCAATGGTTTAGGGATTGCATTCGCCGGTTCCTCAAATGAAGAGGTTTTGAGTTTATTATTGCCGTTAGTTTCAGATTTAGATATCTCCATTGAGGTGTCGAGTTTAGCTGCTTTAGCTTTAGGGCATGTCTTTGTTGGTACTTGCCATGGTGATATAACTTCTACAATTTTACAAACTTTATTAGAAAGAGATTTCACTCAATTGACCAATAAATTCATTAGGTTCATGTCATTAGGATTAGGGTTGTTATATATGGGCAAGACTGAACAAGTGGAGGATGTTTTGGAAACTATCGATGCTATTGATCACCCAATCAGCAAAACTTTGAAAGTTTTAGTTAACATTTGTGCCTACGCAGGCACTGGAAATGTTTTGCAAATTCAATCATTGTTACAAATGTGTACCGCTAAACCTAAGGATAAGTTTGCTGAGGAAAAGAAATTGGAAGAAAGTGAAGAAGATCAATTAAAGAAGGAAGAAGAGGAGGGTCTGGAGCAAGTTAAAACTGATCCAAGTGCTGATGTTGAAATGGAAGATACTGAGAACGCCACCAATGAAAAAACTAATGATGCTAATGACAAGGATTCTAAGAAGGAAGAAAAATCAGAAACTACTTCAGAAGAGGATGATGACGAAGAAGATGAAGAATTGTACCAAGGTTTTGCTGTCTTAGGTCTTGCATGCATAGCCATGGGAGAAGATATTGGGCAAGATATGGCCTTCCGTCATTTTTCGCATTTAATGCATTATGGAAATCCATTAATTCGTAGGGCAGTTCCACTTGCGATGGGTCTCGTATCAACTTCGTATCCACAAATGAAAGTCTTCGATACATTATCCCGTTATTCCCACGATCCTGATTTAGAAGTTGCTCAAAATGCAATCTATGCTATGGGATTAGTTGGCGCTGGTACAAATAATGCAAGATTAGCACAATTGTTAAGACAATTGGCCTCATACTATATTAAATCTGCTGATTCATTATTCATGGTCAGAATTGCTCAGGGTATATTACATTTGGGAAAAGGCACTTTAACTTTAACTCCATTTAATACAGAAAGATCAATATTGTCCAAGGTTTCATTAGCGTCTTTATTAACAATCTCGGTTGCTTTGTTGGATCCTAAGTCTTTCATATTGAATGATTCTAACTCTGAAACAACACACGAATTATTATACTATTTAACTCCAGCTGTTAAACCAAGAATGTTAGTAACGGTGGATGAGTCATTAAATCCTATAAAGGTAAATGTCAGGGTTGGTCAAGCTGTTGATGTTGTTGGTCAAGCAGGTAAGCCAAAAACTATTACTGGTTGGGTAACACAATCTACTCCTGTATTATTAAATTACGGTGAAAGAGCGGAATTAGAGAACACTGATGAATGGATAAGTTTAACTAATTCGTTAGAAGGAGTCGTTATCTTGAAGAAAAATCCAGAATATATGGAAGTTGAAAATTAACATAATAGATGAAGAAAAGTTGGAAATACATATTGAAATTAGATTTGTATAGTCTTTTTCATTAATTTGATACATTTTCAATAAATTATACTAACGTCAAAGACTGACTACATTTGTATGCGTAAAAATCTCTATATTATAATGATACTAAAAGCTTGCTAGATCTTGAAGTAGTTTTAATTGATGAAGGTAGGTAAAAAAAAAATAGTAAATGAAGTAAATATGTTCTCGTTTTGGAACATAACTAATATGAAAAGGGTGGAATAGTACGTTTTTAGTCTAGTAGTCACTTTCTTACTGGAATTCTAGCGCTTTACCAGCCATTAATAATCCAACAATTAAACCGAATAAACCTAAAACAGAACCAAAGATCTCAATAACTAAAATCTTGACGAAAAGCGATGAATCGGCAGCGTCACTTATAGCTGCTGTGGAACCAGTCACACCAACTGCTAAACCACAAATTAAATTGGAAATACCGACAGTCAAACCTGCCCAAAACAAAGAGTATCCAGTATATAAGTTTTCCTTCGTAAATAAGTCTGTCTGCGGAACATTTGTTAACTTAGATGAGAAAACAATTGCCATAATCAAGCCATAAATGGCCACAACTTCACAAAAAATAATGGAAATTAAATTTTTAGTTGTAATTCTTGGAGTCTTGACACCTGCGCCGATAATAGACGACCCAGTAATAAAAATACCCCATGCAGCACCAACAACTGAAAACCCAATGCAACTAGCGATACCTAAATTTGCCCACATATAAGGGGACGTTGATTCTAAAAATTCTCCTACATTGAACGATTCCCCTGAATTATTAAATAACATATAGCCCCCAACGGTTAAGAGGGAAGCTAACACGAGTGTCTTACCAACGGCCATCGTTATATAAGTTGCTTTATTGATATAATTGTCTGGTTGGTATCTCTGTTGGTTGATATCATTTGTCGTTAAGAGGAAATTATCAATCGTTTTGATTATGTAATCTAAGTTTGCAGTTTATCATTATTTGCATGTTGCTGATCCCATGGGACCATAGAAAGGGTAGTAGTATCTAATATATCACTCCAAATACATGTTCGTCTAGGTCTACATAGATTTGTGTTAATTGACCTACAGTGGATGTTCCATAAGTGTATTGCAAAAGATATAATCGAAAATTTTTCAATTGGCTGATGTTTATCCATAGGCTGCAGATTAAGTGAAATGTTCTACATGCTACTTATGGAACCATCTCCTTCACTTATTAACTTTCTAAAAATCTACAGTAATACGTAAATCCTAGACTTTAAGGAATAATTATCCGGTTCCACTCTACTCAAAGCATTTATATGTAGTATTGTAGTATCAGAGAGGTATGGAACTTTCGGATAAGTACAGCACCATCAAAGTCCAGTTATATTCTCTATAGCAATTGGTAATAATTAAGATGTTGAATTGCTACTTGTATGACTTCGTAATCACGGAACACTGTCCCCAAAGTCCTGACAATGCTCCTGCAATTTATTTTCTCAAAGGACAATACAAGCAAGTAACGACTTTCCCGTATTCCCAGTATCCTGTATTTGTTCCATAGCAGAATACCACGTATGGTCACTGGTAATTAATTAACGGTAATTGGATGCAGGGTAAGGTCCAGGTCACTGCCAAATTGTTGAGTATCAGCGTTATGAAAGTGTTCATGTTCGGTTTCCGAACTTCCAGTAGTCCGATCATAGTAAATTCGCAGCAATTAATAGCTTATCGAAACAAGGGGCATGATTAGACCTATCATTTACAAGGTTGAATTACGCAGCTAAGTCCCATGATATAGACATGATCAAGTATTTGAATCAGATATATATATATATATATATATATTATGAATAAAACCAAAATTCATTCATAGGGAAACCTGAAGTAATTTTCCTATCATGTCTTTAAAACCAGCTAATAAAATTCCAGCAGTATTTTATGTGAATGCAGCATTATTTGACTGCGATGGCACATTAGTCAATTCTACAGGAGCTATTTCTGAGTTTTGGAAAGGATTTGCAGAGACCAGACCTCACGTTGATGCTGATGAAATCATTAAAACATCACACGGCTGTAGAACCTTTGATGTTATTGCCAAGTGGTCACCAGATGATGCAGTAGAAAAGCAAGTAACGGAATGGGAAGCATCGATCCCTGAATCATTCGGTCAATTTGCAAAACCGATTCCAGGTGCAGTTGAGTTAGTTAAGAGGTTCGATGAGATATCACGGACCCAAACGGACAATAAGCATCAAAGATGGGCGATTATAACCTCCGGTACTTTGCCATTGGCTTCCAAATGGTTGAAATTATTAACAATTGAGAAGCCTGATTGTTTTATCACAGCTGAGAAGGTGACTCAAGGGAAACCGCATCCACAAGGGTACCAATCTGCCAGAGAAAATTTAGGATATGATGCACCTCATAAGAAGGTTGTCGTTTTTGAAGATGCCCCAGCCGGTATCAAGGCTGGTAAGAGTGCGGGGGCTATGATTGTTGGTATATGTTCCACCTATGACCCTGAAAAGGTTTGGGAATCGGGTGCAGATATAGTGGTGAAAGACTTATCGTCTTTTGAAATAGATCATTATAATCCTGAGACTGACGAATTTAGAGTAGTTGTCAACGAGTATTATTACGCCAACGAGCAATATACTATTCGTCGTAAGTCACTTGTTGGCTTAGAGGTTTAGAGTTTAAGCTTTATCTAGAATTTCTATTTTATATATTAAATATAATAGATCTTATTTATAAAAAGCCTATGTTATGTTCGCTAAATGATTTTTCATCAGTGACTCCTTCGATAGAGACTCCTTGTAGGCTTGGTTTCCGTCCTACTAGAATGAGTTTCCATAACGATTTAGTTAATTTAAACTCAATTCTGTCCCCTTTTATATCACTAGAAAGTTTCCTTTTCTTTGTACTTAAAGAATCTTTAGTTAAGTCTGCAGATTCAGATGACGAAATATTTTGTAACATTTCAGATACCCAATTTCTTTTCATTTCCATTCCATTGATAATCGTCTTGCAGTCAATAATATCTGTAAAAATACAAATTGAAGGTATATCAGAATCTAAATCCTCAACTAAAAACTCTTCCGCCACTGCCCTGAACAACAGTACAAATTTTAGGCATAATGAATTCGTCAATTGAACCATAATTATATTGAATTTTTTAACTAAAATAAGTTTAACTTCGGAATATTTTGTGTTGGAAATTTCAGAATAGCTGGAATCTAATTGAAATATAAGTGTTCTCCTCGGTTCTTTTGATATAAACGGTCTTTGATATTGAATAGGATATCTACCATTCAAATTTTTAATAGAAGGGTCGCTTATTATACCTTTCATGTGTAGATCATTTAGTCTTATTATAATGTCTTGATTTCCACAATCATTAAATGGGTTATTAATTACTTTGTACTTAATGATTCTTTGTTCCAATTCTTGGAAGCGATAATATTTACATTCCCTAATTAATAAGTTCCTATGTTCATCATTCTTGATAACTAGCGAATTGCCCCGTAGCAATTCCAAAATATCATTGAAGAGTTCAGGCGATCTAGAATTAACTGTAGCTGGCTTTTGGGGCGGAGGTCTAATTATATTTCTTTGTTCTATTATTTTTATATTATCTGTAAGCATGCTTTCGTAACTAATACTGAAGAAATTTGGGTAATTTCCACTATTAACTAGCAAACTCTTTGAAATTTTGAAAGATCTATTACCGACAGTGGCAAATATATTTTCATCTTTTAAAATATGTTGTAGTCTTTTCAATCCAAAATAATAACAATCCAGCAATAGATATACAAATTCATACTCATTCTCGACGTTTATTTGATATCCTTGTAGGTGCTGGTATATCTTTTCGAAGGTTAATGGATTCCTATCAATAAATAGAACCTTATCATTATTTTCCTCTTGTATGAAGAATCTAGTGAAATATGATGGTGCATCAGACGATAAAGATGCACCACTTAGTTTGAATAGCTTGTATCCAACTTGAATTGAATATATCCTTTCATGAGGTAAAATCCATGGGATTTGCGGATCGAATTCTTCAGAAATCTCAACGTTAATTAGGTTATCTACCATTTATACTCTCGTCTGTCACCAAGAAAACTCATACCTTTTTCAAGTTAATTTTGCGATAAATTACGTAAATTTTTTTAATTTTTCAGGAAGAAAGATAAGGCACTAAAAGATATACAAGAAAATACAGGGTGGAATTGAATTTCATTAATCACATACTATATGGTACGAAAGAGTCGAAACTTTGATGGTTGTTGGACTTGTAGATCTAGAAAGGTTAAATGTGATTTGCGGAGACCGAAGTGTCAGAGGTGTATTAAGGCCGGTATTGATTGTGCTGGTTATAATATCAAGTTGGGATGGTCAAATCCGCTAACTATTTCTACGGATAATAATGCATTGATTTGTCTTGATTCAGAAGACAACGATGGAAATTCAGAATCTACATTTCAGAGACGAAATATTGATTTTGTAAGATTTTCAAACTCGCTGCTGTATGAGACATTTAAAGAAGTAAGTAACAGTTTAAACAGATTGGAGATCATTTCGCAACAAAATAAAAGTCCTAATTGCAGAGTTGGGCCATTTAGCGTATACAGTATAGAAGGGTTGAAAAGGCAAAAGCTAGTAGGCCAAGAACCCTATGAATGGCAAATCAATTACAATAATGAGAGCGATAGCGAAAACTCTAATGACAACAAGGAAATGTATAACAACCACAATGGTAATAAAGGTACTGACGATAACTTGCAGAATGAAATTGAAGGATCCATTTTTTCTAAGAATAATAATTCATGGGTTCATTATGAATTGTTAGACTCTGCTAAGTTAACAACATTAGCCATTAAAGGAATAGACTATAAGTTGAATGAGCAAAATATGCTACATATATTGTATCCTAAATTCTTTCCAAATATTGACTCAGATGATTGGCTTGCTGATCAGAGTATCTTAAGGAGGCTCTTTTACCAATCACCTGTTTCAAATGATTTACACTTAACATTTCTCTTTAAAGAATTATTAAATAAGTTCAAAGACGTAACATTATCATTTGTGAGAGTGAAATATGCCAATAATTATTGGGAAACCATAGTTACGCCGTTCATTAATAATATCATATGTGAATTTATTTGCATGAATTTTGCATCTTGGACGAGCATTAAAATGAAACCAGAAGAAAATGCTAATATGCTGCAATTAAAGAATCACATTAAGCTCGGTATTGTATACCTTCTATTCAGTCTTTCAGCAATTCAAATATCCAACGGGCTATCGAATACCGTAATTAACGAAAATGAAACATATCACATGGACGAGTATCTTAAGTTAAGCATTGAATTGAGAAAGATGAGCATAACTTTACTTAATTATCATCTAGATGAATATGACAATAACATGGATGACGACACGCGTGAGTATGAAAATTTGTTATTGCTCTGTATCATATTACAAATCCAGGCAGATAATTACTTCAGTGTATTTGAAAATTATGAATTGCTATTTGCAATTGGAGGATTCATAATACAAAGTAAGTTTAAAGAAATAGATAGTCTACTGGATTTATCAAAATATCTTACCGGCACTTTTCGGCTTATAAGCGTATTCTTCGAGTCTACTCATTCAATTAACATATTCACATATTCAATTGATCCAGCTGATGAAGAAAACTACAAGGAGCTGGGTGCAAGTCATAATTTAATAGAAACTGCGGGAAAGAAACTAGGACCAGATCTTCCTCTAAAGCCGTGGATCCCGACACCAGGGGTTGATACGGGTTCAATATACCTCATGTATGGGATACCGCGTTCGTTGATCGAGCTTTTCAAGAAAGCCGTCGATTTGACCAACCATAAAAATATCTTCCGAGCTCGAAATGAGTTTCCAAGGCACTTCTTTAAAGTCTGTACAGACGTAGAACAATTAATCTCTGAATGGGACGTGAATGTGCACTGGAAATTATACAATGAGAAATACAACCCAATTTTGAAGGAAATAGAACGAATATATATTCTGCGGTTCCACCAGGCACTATTTCATAATATTATGGCATTTTACAATGCACTAAAGGTTTACTTCTATCGTCTCGTGCAAGATGCGTCTCCTGAGCAATACCAACGATACATAAAACATTCGCTTGGCCATCTACGCGAATTGGTGACCATTAACAGACAGGTTCCCGACTTCGAGTTCAAACCATCCTTTTGGACCCTTTTGGTATGTGGTAGCGACGCCATAGACGTAACGTTGCATCGCGATATAAAACTGTTGTGGTCCTCGAAGGAAATGGGCTACTTCAACTACTGGAGAGGTAAGCAACTTCTTTACGAGGTGTGGAAACGGCGAGAGATCGGCGAGACCCATAGTTGGATGGACATGGTACGCGAGTGGGATATTGTGTTGTGTTTGGTTTAACTAGCTCATATTTACACATATCGGCCCATGACCTGTCTCTTTTCTAATATACATCTCCTAGTACAATTTATATATCTTGTTCTAGTCTGTTTGTCCTGTCCCCTATCCTATTCTCCTTATCTTTCCCTCCTGCAACCGATTACTTGTCGTTTGCTTATATAACAAAATGACATTACGCTCGCTCGGTTCTTCGGAACAATTCAATGCACCCCTCCTCCTCCACCGAAATGCCCCGGGTCATTTCCAAAACTCACAAGGCATTATGTAAGCTATAGAATTTCCCCGGAAACTTTTTTTTTGTGTGTTGTGGAGGGACATAATTAATGCCCTTTTCAAAATTGGTTTTTCCGACAATTGAATCTGAGTATAATCTATATAATTCAAACCTACACATCTAAAAAGAAGGTGTTTTGGTAAGTTAACCATTGGTAAGGAGTCGAAGCCAATAATAGCTGCAAATATCAGGAAAGCAACTTTAAAAAGCTCCCATTAATTGAAAAAAACCGGAAGTGAATAAGTATTATTTTTAATTGGAAAAATTCAGATTTTAAGTGATACTACTAGGGAAATATTGAAATTTTTTTTTTGATCGATAAATAGCTATTTCATATAGTCAGAGAATGCCAGGAGTTAACGAATCTTCTGATAATGGAGATAGGTCACCAAAAGATAAGTCTGATACGAATTTAGCAACAGAGACGGGGTCGGAAACAACAAATTCCAACGAAAATAGTTCAGCACCACGGAAAAGATCAAAGGTTTCGAGAGCTTGTGATGCATGCAGACGGAAAAAGATTAGATGTGATGCAGAGTTGAGCTCATCGTTGCAAACGGTGACGAAGATATGTAATAATTGTGTGAAGAACGGCGAGAAGTGTACATTTTCGAGGGTGCCCTTGAAAAGAGGCCCATCCAAAGGATACATTAGGGATTTGGAAGACAAGTTGGAAAATACTTCGCGCACGAGAAAGAAGTCATTTACGTTGGAAACCAAGAACCAGCCATTGCCGTACCCTAACTCGTTGCAGAGAAATTCAGTAACGGGAGCTACCACCACATCCCCACCGACAGCTACTTCTACAATTGTTACGTCTGGAACTGCGCAATCTGGCTCACCTATTATCTTACCACCATTAATAGGAGCATATTCTCAACCAAAGATTAACGTCTTACCTCCTGCTGTAGCATCGGTGAAGAATAGTGAACAAGGATCGAACCCATCCTCACCATTGAACGGAATTTTGAATCCCCCACCAATCGATCAGCAAATTTCAACTTCAACTACTACTTCAACCACGCCATCTAATAATTACCACGCTACACACAGTCCTCCAATACAAGGCCCGTTTTGGAAAGTTCCTTACGAGATGCCCGGTAACAATAACGCTAATAATAATAATAGCAATTCATTCAATTCGACGCATAATCGTAAGTTGTCCGTTGATTCTGTTTCGTCTAATTCTTCGAATGGTTCAAGATCAAGATTGCCTTCTTTGAAAACGTCGAATTCAATTTCAAGTGATATGGGGATATCTGATAGCGACGATGATTTTTATTCTATCAGATCATTTAAGCAATCAAGGCAATCGTCTCAATCATTATCACCTAGAAACTCGATTAGTTCATTATCAAGTTTAAATGGCAGGATGAACAAAAACTTGGTATTATCTCAACAACCTCATCCTCATCAGCAAGTCGTTATGTCTCCCCATGATCAACAAGCTCCACCTCCACAGAATATTTATTATTCTACGACGCCACATGCTACTACATCCCCTGTTTATCGTCCAAATTTGTCACAAAGTGCCACCTACGGCGCCCACCAGACATATTCCAAGATACCTGCGAATTCAATTGAGCAAAACTTATCCATATACTATACAAAATTCCATAATAATTTTCCGATCCTACCATTTGACCAAAAATTGATAGTGAATATTTTGGAAAGTCTAGTCCTTAATGATCAAACTAAGGTGATTGTGGAATTGTTCAATTGCTCTTTAACAAATTTGAATAATTTCCAGTTTCAGAATATCAACGATAATATCAATCTAATCTTACGAATTTTGCAATTATATCCATTTAATAATTTTGGAATAAAATTGAATGATAATATTCTTATTTTATTTTTTTCATCATTGATTCTAATAAATTATTCTATTCTATTGAATGGTGATACATATTCATTGGGTATTTCATTAACATCATCAATTTTGAATGACTTCAAAGTTCTAGAAAATTTCAATCTATTAATCAAGAACAAGATCAAAGACTTGGCTCCTGATGATATTAAGTTATATTTACCCAAACTTTATTATTGTTTGTCAATAATGGATAACCTTCATTGTCTAAGTTTTGGAATCCAAAGTACTATTCACAACAATAAATTGGTAGACTTCTTGTATGATAATTTGGCCAAGTTGATACCAATGAGTATTGATAGTCAAGGTATACTAAATTTCAAGATTTCAAAACTTTTAAGTAGTTTGATCAAAACAAGAGATGAAATGGTTGTCGATGATTCGTTGAAGCATACTCTCAAGAGGAATAAAGAAGATTGGAATTATGGTACTGATCTACATCAATGTCAAGATTTTGCATCTTTATTTATCAGTTTCAACAAAGATAAATACGATTTGATTGAATTTTTGCATGACCTTAATCAAGTCTTGAATCAAACTTCTATTGAAGATAGAGTTAATGATACAATTCATGAACATCATTTGCGATTATGCAAATTAGTCAAAAAGTTATCTCAAACTATTATTAATTTAGCCAACTATATTTCTACGATAAGTTCACAAAATTCCAATACTAATAGTCCTGGTACAAACAGCAACAATTATAATTCCGAGTTATTCACACCTGTCTTGAATATTTCGTTTGGACAATCGTATAAATTGATCAAGCTTTGCAAATTGATAATTGATAGTTTAGTCAAATTAAACAATGATCCAGACCTTATCAACAAATTCGTCAAGATTAATAATGATCTTTCAATTGCATTCAATTTGTTAAACAGTAATTTGAATAAATCATACAATCCTTCAATTATCTTGGGACAATTTTCCATGAACCTAATTAAGAATAAAATTGAATATTACAATTTGAATTTTAATGTGCCAAACCAAGCACTGAATAAGGAATCTGATATTAACCAATGGAGAAACGAATTCATCAATTCTATCATACCTTTTATTGATCAAGAGAATAATGAAGGTTGGTATTGATAGGTGAGTATATCATTTATCTATATAAATAGCCATTATGTACTTTAATAATATTTATTTTTGCAACCATTAATTAAGCCCAGCATTAGTACTATGTATATAATGCATAAGATTAATCAAATCAATCAATCTTGATTTGAGCATAAATTTTTCTAACGAAAAATAAACTACTGACGAATCCAACAGTACCACAGCAAAGGAAAACCAAAAGAGAAGTCACGGCGGAATAACCCACGTATAATACAATCGACGATACACCTTCTAATTTGTAACCACTTATCAAAAATAATGAGTGTAAGAAGACATAAATCGAACAACCTCCACCAATAAAAAGAGATTTCCAGTGCCATTTATAATTCTCAGAGCATAATGTATAATAAACCATTAAGACTGAAATTAAGGCAGATGTCAACATCATTAGGATAAAGCAAAAGAATAAAAATCCAAACATATAAAATATTCTGTTGAACCATAATGAAGAGTAAATAAAATACATTTCTACTGCAATTGATCCAAATGGAAAAATTCCTGAGATAATCATTAGCGGGAAATTTCTCAAATACCATGGTTGTTGAGGAATTTGTCTAGGAATTTGATTAGTTCTGACTGGTATGGCTAACAAGGATTTCTTAGACGCTAATATTGACCCAAGAACAGACAAAGGAATTGAAATCACGAACCATATCGTTGTCATAGCAAACATTGTGCCAATAGGAATTGCACCTGAAGATTCAACATATATCAAGAAAAAGTTCAATAAAAGGAAAATAGCAAACAAAACACCTGGAACTAAGGTTGGTGTCAAAATCATATTCAATTTCCAATTTTCACCTCCGAAAAATCTATAAAGATAGCTTGAGGCAAAGGAGGATAATACGCTGAGTAATATGTACAAAATGAACATAAACGTTGATAATGCACCTCTATTTGATGGGGACAACAAACCAAATAATGCAAATATGATAGTAATAAGAGCCATCGAAAAGATTTGAACACCACTACCAAGCAAGACCGACAATAATAATTTATGTTGAGGAGGCCTAAACACATCTGCATGAACCAACTTCCATCCACTTTCATCGGAAATATCATCATCTAAGTTTACTTCATTATACTTGACAATGTCATTCTTCAAGGTCCTCATTAAAATATGAGCAATGATTATACCCAAAATTATTACAATCAATGAGAAATTGATCAAAGAAAACCATTGGATCTTAGGATCATATACATGTAAGTATTTATCCCATCTGGTGGCCCAAGGGGTTTTAGATTCTTCGAAATAAACAGAATAAGTAAACATCACACTTGTCAGGGAGTCTTTTTTCAAAAAAACCTTCTTCAATTCCGGCGAACATATCTTTTCTTTATCACCCGTTTCAGTGATACCACTTCTATCCCATGAGAATGGGTTAACGGACACACCGACGACTCTATAATTGTTTTCGCTTCTTTGGTGGTATTCAATACGAATGTCAAAGTGATTATATAAATGTGCAAATTTTTGTTCATCAATTTCACCTATGGAAAAGCCTGAACCATAAAATTCGTCGTGCGTACTTTCATCATAAGCATGTTGCGCAGCTGGTAATCCATCGATAATCCAATTATAATTATAACCAGCTCTAATGTTTCTGTTAACAAAAACAGCATCAGTGTTGGAATATTGCGATGAACATAACGTTTTACATTTCGCTTCTTCTAACATATTTATTTCGAATGGAGAATTGAAGATTCTGTCACCAAATATAATTGAACCTAACGATTCAGATTGCTTTTTAGGACCACCTTCTGGTAAACAGAAATGGAATTTTGGATAGTAATAATCATAAGAATAAATATATGTTTTCGTATCAATGTTACCATTTCCCTTACTCGTTTTATGACGAAGCGTTGGTGCCAAATGGTTAACTAACAATGGAATTGAATCACCCTTCTTATAATTTGTTGGGGCAACACCAGGCAAGTAAAACGCCTCGGATATGCCTAAGAGATAGGTGACGAATATCAAACAACTATATAGAAATAACATCCTCCTGTCAGTTTATAGTTAATCATAAATTATAAAAACCTTAAGATTAAATATATTTAGCTGTATTGGCCTTTTCCTTATATTTTCGTAGATCTTCACGTCTGTAATCTCGACAAAAAAAAAAACAATTCATCACGTGATATATTGCTTACAAGGCTTGTAGGTCCTTATTGTTACTTATATCTGAAGCAAACTAGAGCATTTAACCGTGTAACCCTCCTTTAGTGAAGTTATTCCGCTTTTGTTTGAAAGTGATATTTCTAATTTCTTTCAATTTGTTTGCCTGCAAGACAGGATCAACCATGTATGTTGGTCTTATCGAAGAATAGTCGCAATCCAAGTTCAATCTTGAACATTGACTACAAGTAGGTCTTTCTTCGGGACAAGCCTTATGTCTGACCCTGCATGTCCAACAACCGCTCTTAGATCTGGGACCTATTTTCTTTTTCTTATCATGAGTGTTGACGTCAGAATAATTGTTCAAGCTTATTCTGTTTTTGCGACTCTTACTTCTCGTTATCTTATACGCTGGCAAATATTCATCATCCTCCTTAGTAGTATGCTCTATATTGTCCTGGTCTATCAAATCTTCGGCATTCAGCACCGTATCGTATATATCCTTATCAGGTTTTTTCTTCAACAGTTTATTTATTTCCTTGCGAAGGTGCATAGGCTTAATCAGAATTGTAAGTGGTAACGTTTTCGTGATCTTACTTTTGCGTTTTCTATTCTTCGTTGGTCTCTTATTTTTAATACTTATTTTGTGTGTATCAGGTTCTGATTCATAATTTGGAACAAGGCCTTGTATATCTGTTTCTTCTGTATATGTGTTTGTTTCTTTTTGGATAAATGAAACCTTTTCTGGGCTAGTTTCTTCATGCTGTTTAATTAGAGTGCTTTCCACGAATGAGTCGCCTCCTTCCGATTCTTGTCTAGGAATCCACGGATATAAATGGTCATTATAATTATCCGCTTCTGAAGTTAATAGGTCCTTATCAATTACGATGTCTTGGTTTTGAGTAATTGGAGAACTAACCAAGGTATTGTCACCGTTTTGAGGCAAATTTCTGGAAGATTGAAGAACATATTTCATTCCACGAGCAAATATTTGATTGTTTTTATCAAAACCTTCTACTTCCTCCGGCTCCCGTTTACCGCGATTGTTATCGTTGAACGAAATAGGAGGTAGTAAGTACTGTAAACTTGACGAGTTCGAACTTTGCAACCCATCTTTATTCATTATTTTGGAATTTCTTGGTTCAGAAGAATTAGTATCGTTAAAAGGATTCATAAATTTTGAGGATCTTAATTCACTAGCTGAAGATGACGATACTGTTATAACTGGGGTGTAGTTACCCAATAAATAATCTAGGTTTTCCTTGTTTAGTCTATCTGGTGTTATTCCTGGAACACTTGCCAGCAAAGATTTGTTCCCAGGGGTAAGGTCAAGCCCAAAATTTGCATTGTCTTCAGAACCATATACTTTTGAGGACATGTTTAATTGTTAAAGTATCTCTTCAAATAAAGTAGTAGAAGTTATTTGCAACCCTTTCTCGCTAGGTAGCAGGAAATGAGAAAAATTGGAGATTTCGCAATTATTATATAAAATGCATTGTTTAGGAAAAAATTATATATAACATATAT
Source organism: Debaryomyces sp. S3305 (assembly GCA_024586305.1). Lineage (NCBI taxonomy): Eukaryota > Fungi > Ascomycota > Pichiomycetes > Serinales > Debaryomycetaceae > Debaryomyces > Debaryomyces sp. S3305. Next base: position 56,967 of record JAMYHY010000117.1, read on the forward strand.
ATAAATTATTATACAACAGAAGGTTTGGTATGAACGCTTGTATAAGTTAAAATCCAATTTATATTGGTGAGTAAGAATTTACATCCAAGCGTCCATTCAGCGTTAGATGTGATTCTTATGCTTTTTCCACCAATGGAATCACGTTTAGAAGATATTAAATAAGGCAATTCCATCTCTTCATCAATAATCAGTAATTTAGACTCTATCTGAGATAAAATATCTAGCAACGCAATCATGGCAACATCTAATTTATTAAAGTTAAATAGCTTTCCTAATGAGAAATCATTCGTGGAGTATAAATTGAGAATTGTCTTGTGAGGTTGGTCGGTTGATGAATTATTCTTAGATATTTTAATGATTTGGGACTGAGATCCCATCGGGATCAATTTATAATTCTTCAACTTGACATCTAATCGTCTGATTAAGAATATGAATAGGAGTACAACTTGACCTAGAGCTGTGTTAATTTCAGACCACGGAACTTTGTAACCTAACCTAAAGCCATTGATCGTACCGTAAGTATCCTTATCATCAAACGATATCTGGAAGAATTTGGTATATATATTCAAATTCCTTAGACTGTCTAAATGGTTCAAGTGTGATTGGTACAAGGATTTAGATTGCTCGAGTTTGTTTAATTTCAGTCTCAAATCTAACAGTAAATTATTCCTTAATTTAAGAACATCATTCATTTCAGTATCGTTAAGTTTATTCAATTGACCCTTCAAGTCATTTAATTGCTTGTCTAGTTCGTTTTTATTTGCTTCAAGTTGTTTGAGTCTTTGCAATTTCTCTTTTTCTTGCAGGGATAGCTGTTCAAGACCATCTATAGACTCATTAAATTTTGAATCTAAATCATTGTCTATTTCGTTGCTATCCTTTTCCTTTAATTTTCTCAAAAATGACATGTAATACTCCTTCTCTCTTTGATTTTGATCGAATTTCAATTTAAAGTTTGCTAATAATAAGTTGGAACAATCAATACACAAAGGATGATCAATTTCTTGATTCGAAGATAGAATTCCAAATACCTTTTTTAACGTATTAATTCTAGATGATATAATGATGTAATGATCGTCACCGTTCTCTCGGGAAGAATCGGTTTCTTTCTCGTTGTCTTCAGTGTTATGCATTCCAAATATATGGGAATTAAAACTATTCTCTTTGTCGTTCTCATTATTGTCAATCAAATTTTTATAGTGAATTGGTGTTTGGCCGTCCTTATTAACCTCATCATACAAGGCTAATCTTTCTTTAGGTATAAAGTCTGCTGGATCAAGTTTTACCATGTCATTATCATTGTAGGCTTCATTATTATTTTTATTCACTAATAGATTGACCTGAGCCAGGTTTAGCTTCATTAATGAGGGGTCAAGCTTGATTCTTCCATTACACTTCTGGCAATGAAACGATTTATCGTGCATTTTATCATTATATGGTTATTACTATTTCTACTACTCATAGATAAGGATTTCATATTGATTATAAAAGACGGTCGTTTAAGAACCAGGATATATATTAACTACTCGTGATGACTGCTACTTCAAAATCGAAACCATGTAAGGAAACCGGGTACTAATATAGTAATTACTTATCTCTGTATATTATATATGTGTTCTATAGACCAAGTAGAA
>JAMYHY010000118.1:0-57938 GCA_024586305.1 Debaryomyces sp. S3305
TATCTAAAATACTAATACATAAGTATTCTTCCCTATATATTTCAGGTATTTACACGACCTTTATCATAATCCCAATATATTTATTGCAGCACGTGATATAGTTGCAAATTATACACTGAATACGTAAAAAGATCAATACATGTCTATAATATCTATTATTATGTAGTAGTCGTAGCAGTGAATATTATTTGTAACTTGAATTCGTCTAGTTCGATAGAAGATTTGAACAATGGATCAACGATTGAACGCAGAATAGCTTTGCTATGGACTTGAGGATAATTGATGTCATTATATATTCCAATTTTGAGATAATGTGTCCTGAAGATAATTGGTCTTGAAGATAATTGTCACACAACTCATTATATGATACATGAAATATAGTTCAGTCATAGACTACAGTCGTGCTGAAAATCAACACCTTAACAAAACTATTCAATACGATGAACTTTCACCTAATATTAATATATCTAATATTTACTGTATAATCGATAGTATATACTTAAGAAGAATTATTTCTGGTAATCTTCAGGATAGAAGATTAATCTCTCGACCCCCTTTTCAGTTAAAATGACCATTCTAATGACACCACCGGAAGAACCATCCCATTTAATGGCCTCAGACAATGCAGTCTTGATAAATTGAACACAATCGTCCTTTTCCATCTCAGGCTTGTAGTTTTCGTTACACCAACCGTAAATGAACGTGGATCCAGAACCTGCAATCGCATAATCCTGTTGATGTATAGAACCCCCAATTGGAATCAGATATACCGTTCCCTTGTTTTGTTTATCATATCCAGCACAAATGATACCCGCAGTCAAATTGTCTTTGTTGTTGTAACATAATTCTTGAAATACGTTCGCTGCTATCTTGGTTGTAGGTTTTTCGTTGTTTGGTAATTGTGATGAGTAAACCTGCAAATGATACTTAACAATGTCCGCCACAGCCTGTGTATCTGCTGCTGATCCAGACCGGCAACAATATATGGTATCGTGAATTTGCGTCAACTTGTCTGTAACTCTGTTGGCGATATATGATCCAGTTGTTGTTCTTGAATCCGCTCCTAATATAACTCCATCCTTAAATGTTACGGCCATAATTGATGTACCTAAATTAACTTCTCCTTTCTTCAAGTGATTAATATCAACTGAAATACCGTTCATTTTGTATGATTAACCTATAATTGACTATATAATTGACTACTATCTTCATAGTCTTTGAAAATTGCCACCTCCAATTTTGAATGAGATCGAGTGAGCGTGGTTTTGTGTCACTTTTCATTTATACTAGTAGAATATCAACCATTAAGATTAGGCCGGATCATATAAATGGCTAGATAATGAAGGGGTTATTAGGAGTTTTATTCCTATGTATAAGTGTTGTATCGTTGTTTATTGATAAACATGCATTAATGGATAAATTAACTGCAAGAAATCAATTTCTTATACCGTGATCCGCTAATCACACATAAAGTACATATTGAGATCACCAAACTTGTAAAGCGGAAGAACAAGGATGGGATAAAACCGGTTGTTATCGGGGAAATACATGCTGGTCTCTTTGGTTATACTGTTCCGTTCACTGTAAATAATTTTATTCAGTTGGCAAATAGAACGAATGGATACGGATATCATGACAGGACCTTATTCCACCGTGTAATCAAGGATTTTATGATTCAAACTGGAGACTATCAGTATGGGGAAGGGTATGGAGGACATTCAATTTACAATAATAAGGGAAAATTTAGAGACGAGAATTTTAAATTAAAGCATGATAAGCAGGGACGGATGTCTATGGCCAATGGGGGACCCAATACCAATGGAGGTCAGTTCTTCATTACAACAAATGACGAATGTTCGTGGTTGAACGGAAAACATGTTGTATTTGGCCAGGTTATTAACGGATTCGACACGTTGGATCTTGTCAATAATGCACGAACAGACACGAATGACAGACCAAAAGAAGAATACGTGATGTCTAAAATCACTGTAGAAACGTTAGATGAAAATTATCTTAGCTATGTAGACTTGTCCAGAGTTAATGATATCGGGTACAATGTCATGGTTGGAGAGCCATCGCTGAGCTATACGTATATTTCTCTCTTTTTGCTTTGTGCGGCACTTGGAATGCTTTATAGAAGATGGCATTACAGGAGACAAGCTTTCTCCGATATGAAAGATCCTGATTTTTACTAAGCCTTGCTGCATACATCATTATTTATATATATTTACATAGGGTAACACCAACAAAACTCACTAACGTTCTCGTTTTGACGCTTATCTGAGTTAAAATACATTCCATATGGTATGATGTTAGTTCATTTGATTGAATCTTCCAAGGCTGCGAAATAGGACCGCTGTTTTATCCTTTTCTTAGTAAATAAAACTCGATTTCCCTAATCAGCCAGCTCCAAGTGAGAGTTCAGGTATTTCAAACATTACCATCGTATCCTTCTTTATTATTTCTTAGTGATACCTATCATAGTGTAAACGTAAGATTTATATCTCAAAACTGGGACCAGAAAATTCAAATATAAAATCATCGCACTGTTGAAATATAAGGAAAGATAACAAATAGATCAATTTATATAAACTATGTCTACAACAAATGACTTTCCAATAGTGTTGGTCAAGAATCTTCCATATGATGTCTCAACAAAATCCTTATATGAATTAGCAGGGAAGTTTGGAAATATTCACCAAATTAGAATACCAGTTGATGAACAAAATAAGGGCACTTGCTTTATAGTGTATAATAACCTATCAAACGCAATCAAGGCATCCAAAAGCTTAAACGGTATAAATTTCCAGGGAAGATACCTCGTTAGCATGCATTACTCGGTTGACAAATCGAAATTATCCGAAGAAGACTTCAAATATCGTAAGGAACAATTAGAAAAGTTAAAACTTGAGCATTCTATATAGTACTAATTTTTCTTTATATCGCTGTATGTATATATATTATTTCTTTATTTATCTTTCTTGTCAATTGAAATATCAATTAAACTTAACAAGTAATAACTGGTCAACCCAATAAAGATGAATCCAGATATTTTCATAACCTTCCACCAATAGTTAACTTGGGTGTATTTGAACATTAATAAGACATCAATATTACTTAAGTCGTCAAAAATGTTATTGTATTTCAAGGTGACCTTGATATGGCCCTTGGATACATCAAGGTAGGATAATTCATTGCCTACTTCAACAGATGAAAATTCGATTGGAGAAGAAACATTTACAAATTCTGCACTTTCTGGTAAGTAGAAGTTCAATGAGACGTTCTCGTACGTGATATCTTTGATAGAGTTCAATAATGGGAATTTTACCATGTAGGTGTCAGGTTCAGCATTCAATTTATGGATATAATTTTTGATTTGGTTATTCCAGCCAAGAGTGAAATTATAATTCCATCCTCCGAAAAGGGGGAATCTTGGTCTCAAAAATAAGTTGTTTGCGCTGACTGAATGGGTGGAAACCATACCAACCAAATCAGTGAAGTAGTAATCCTCGAACTGATTTATATCGGTATATGGGAATTGCAAATGAGAAAGAGCCCAGTGATTTCTGGTTGCCTCGTATTTGCCTTGCATCCAGTCTACTCTCAGGAAACCTGTGGATAACTCGGCAGCGTTGTTGGTTAATTCATAGTACTCTTCAATGGCTAAATTATCAGTATTGGAAGCAGGAACCCAGACAGATCTTTCCAAATTGCTGACCTTTGCTAACGGTCTGTTGTGCTCGTATAACAACCCCATTGGCTGTACGGTGTATGGCTGAAGATCGGTCAATAATGGCCCATACACTAACGACTTGTTTTCGACTCTGGGTTTCAATTCAGGGGCATTTTCCGTGAATTCGTACCCTTGGTTGCCTGCTAAATGCAATTCCATTTCCTGACCCTTCAGAATCCCCGTGAACGTCATGGTGTATGTCTTCGTCAAGTAAGGCGAGTACGCAAACTTGTTCAACTTCACCAACAAATGCTGAGTGGCATCCATGCCCAATTTGTTTGGCAATGGGCTCAATGTATCTATGTAAACGTAACGGACCTTCAAATCAACCTTGGAATTTGGCGCCACCGGTGCTGGAAGCTTCAACTTGTAAACCCCATGCTCGACCTCTATCGCGTCAATCGCAACCGGCTGGTCAACCATCGACACAGAAATCACAGACACATTAGGCACAATACCAAACCCATCATTAACGGTAAAGAAGTATTCATCCTGTGGCTTGCTATTGGTATTCTTGGCCTCAATTAAGCAGCTTTCCTTAACATATGATCTTGAAAGATCAATCGACCTGATGTAATTAACATTTTCCCATGTCGTTTTAATATCCACACATTGACATACACCGACTAAAAACAAAGTCGTAAGTATGCTAAACAATGAATTCACCTTCATATTACTATCAATTCAATTGAATGGGTGTATTATGTCCTTTTCTTCTATGTTTATGTCCGTATATTGAACACCTAATTCACTTTTTTCATTAGTAGGTAGATCCACGAATTATGTAATCGCAACCGTGAAATTTTTAGTCAATAAAACTTCGACCTATAACAGCCGCCATTATATACTCTTTAGATTCAAGGTTGTATAAGAAAGAAGTGATGTCGTTACAAGATCTTATTCCTGTGGTTAATAAGTTGCAAGATATTGTAACTACCACGCAGTTAGCAGAGTTAGATTTGCCAATATTGGCAGTTGTTGGATCGCAATCATGTGGAAAGTCTTCAGTATTAGAGAACATTGTGGGTAAGGATTTTTTGCCTAGGGGAACTGGTATCGTCACCAGAAGGCCGTTGGTGTTGCAGTTGATCAATATTAAGGCGGACGACCCGCTTATTCACGAGACGGGGAAGATGAACGGGACGAGTGGCGGACGTAACTCAGTGACGGAGGACGGAGATATGAACTTGGAAGACCATTTGAGAAAGCATTCGAACGGAGGCAAGCGTCAGCCGGCTTCAGAATGGGGTGAATTCTTGCATCTTCCTAAAAAGAGGTTTTACAACTTCCATGACATTAGAGATGAAATAGCAAACGAGACCAGCAGGATTGCTGGTGAGAACAAGGGAATAAGTAGGTTGCCGATCAACTTGAAAATCTATTCCACGAAGGTGTTGAATTTGACGTTGGTCGATTTGCCTGGTTTGACCAAAATTCCTATTGGCGACCAACCGTCTGATATTGAGAGACAGACCAGAAATTTGATCTTAGAGTACATTTCCAAGCCTAACAGTATCATCTTAGCGGTATCGCCTGCGAATGTAGACTTGGTTAATTCTGAATCATTGAAGTTGGCCAGACAGGTCGATCCAAAGGGTAAAAGAACGGTGGGGATCTTGTCGAAGTTAGATTTGATGGACCACGGCACGAATGCATTGGATATTTTGAAAGGTAACGTCTATCCTTTGAAATTAGGATTTGTCGGTATTGTTAATAGGTCGCAGCAGGATATTGCTGAGAATAAGCACTTGGATGATTCGTTGTATGCTGAACAGCAATTTTTCCAAAACCACCCGGCTTACAGACAAATCTCTAATAAGTGTGGTACGCGTTACTTGACCCAAACATTAAACCGAATTTTGATGAATCATATTAGAGATAGATTGCCAGATATTAAAGCCAAATTGAATACTTTGATGGGACAAACTGAACAAGAATTGCTGAACTACGGTGATTTACCATCCAATTTGAATGACTCTAAAGAAGCCAGGGGTGCATTTGTGTTAACCTTAATGACTAAATTTGCCAACAGCTTTGTTAATTCAATTGAAGGTACATCTATGGGTGATATTGCCACGAAGGAATTGTGTGGTGGGGCTAGAATATATTATATTTATAATGAAATATTTGGAGCACAGTTGGCTTCAATAAATCCTACCCAAAACTTGTCCGTACATGATATTAGAACTGCTATTAGAAACTCTACTGGTCCTAGACCATCATTATTTGTTCCAGAAGTGGCATTTGATTTGTTGGTGAAGCCCCAGATTAGATTATTAGAATCTCCAGCGCGTAGATGTGTTGAATTGGTTTATGAAGAATTGATGAAGATAGTTCATAGTGTCTGCTCTTCAGGGTTTGGTGTTGAATTAAATAGATATCCAAAATTACAAAGTAAATTAATTGAAGTGGTATCAGATTTATTAAGAGAAAGATTAGGGCCAACAGTAAAGTACGTTGAGTCCATGATTGAAATTCACACTGCTTATATTAACACCAATCATCCAAATTTCGTTGGTGCTGCGAAAGCCATGAGTATGGTTGCTGAAGAACGCCAAAAACAAAAGGAGTTAGAACTGACCTCAAAATTAAGATTGGCAAGTGAAAGAATTTTAAACGGTAAGAACTATGATAGTATTGAAGAATTGGAAGAGAGTACCGATGGATCTAATGAAGAAAGAGAAGAGATCGATATTAACCAAGTGGATGACGAAATTAAACCTGCCAAGCACAAAAGAGCTGAATCCAATAAGACTAATATGTCATATAAGTCTGAATCTGCACCAAATTTGTCTACTTCGTCGGCGCAACCACTTCAAGATTCTTATTTGAACTACTTCTTTGGGAAGGATCCAATTACCCACCAACAGCATTTGCAAACACAAGCCCAATTACATCCTACGCCCTTTAAATTTCCTCAACACCAAGATAGCACGTTGCAATTCAATAACAACTTTCTTCAAAATGGACATATGAATGGTATCCACCAATCAAGCTTCAGTACAAACTCAAACGCTAGTTCCACACCCAAGTCAGATCCAGTATCCCAGGATTCTCAATCCACAATTGACTTGAACTCGTTGAATTTGAACGAGCAACAATTTGAGAGCGAAGATTCACTTAGTGATTTAAACGAAAGAGAGCAATTAGAATGTGAGTTGATTAGAAGATTGATCATCTCCTACTTTAGTATTATAAGGGAAATGATTCAGGATCAAGTTCCAAAGCTGATTATGTGTTTATTGGTTAACCATATCAAGCAGAATATCCAAAATAGGTTGGTTATTAAGTTGTATAACGAAAACTTGTTCGACGAATTACTCCAAGAAGATGAGACTATTCAATCCGAAAGAGAAAAATGCATTGATCTTTTGAATACCTACCGTGAAGCTTCCAAAATCATAAGTGATGTTGTTTAATCGCCTCGTTCATTAGTGCGTGGGTTGTATGTTTTATCTTGAAAATATTGTAAATACCTTGGAAATAGTAAATTTTGATAATTTATAGTTATTTATTTTATATGCTTGTTTGGTCTTCCATATATATACCAGTTAACCTATCCTAATTCACTCTCGTCTGTATCTCCCTGTCTATATCCCCCTGTCTATATCCCCCTTGTCTATTTGTTGGGCCTGTCGTACACATACAAGTCTAGTCCATCGTGAAACCCACTCACCAAGCTGCTTTTCCGTATCTTGTACTTGGTCAATTTCTTCTCTTCTTGAAAACTGAAACTACTTGTTTTTACTAACAAACTCACACTGAAGTTACTCCCCTTTCTCTTACTTATATGCTCGATATCGTCTTTCGTCAATCTGCCTATATTGAGTCTCAAGTTTACCAAAAAGTCCACTGAAACATTCATGTAGCATTTCCACTCGTGCTCATTTATGTCTATGATGATGCGATTGTTCCGCAAAATATTTTCCTCCAACAATTTGCCTATAGGCTTACTGGTTAACACATCTACCAATTCGCGTCGTATAGTCCCTATCAACGAATTTATATCTCCGTTCGATAGTTTCAATATATTAATCTTCTGTAACTTGACTATAGACTTTTCATTAACCGATACAATAGACGCATTTTCAAGAAGCTTTAACCTGTTGACAAATATCCTTACCGGAATACTCTTTTCTGGTGTTACTCTAATAAAGCTGGTTGTGGCTGGCATATCTCTGTGTTAAACCATGTCTCTATCTGAAATGGACCATTGTACCGTATTTAGGGATTCCGGCTATATCAACAGTCATGTGACATATGTCCCAGCAGCCCACGTTGACTACTTTGTTTTGGATCCTGGTTAACGCCATATATACCACCCTTGTAGGAACAAAAATATCGGAATAGGAAGCAGCTGAGAGAAAGAAATAGGTTCTTTTGTTGTCGGTTAAAATAAAAAGGACGAAACTAAGAATTTCAAGAAGATAAATATTTTTGACACCTTTTTTGCAGTTAAATAATGATGCTAGTTAATAAGAGACAAACACCATGTATACTTATGACCTTCATTATTGGACTTGTATTTTTCACAATATTGAATATGTCAAAAGGTCATATTAATGGGGATTCCTTCAGCAAGCATTTTTCTTCAGTTACACAGGCCAAAGCACAGCCTAAAGAGTCAATGGCTTCCAGGGCAAGGAAAGCATTCAAGAAGAAAGTTTATATCGACGAAGAATTCGGATACTCCAAAATCACATACACGAATACCAAATTGGTTAACTCAAGGACAGATAAGAGCATGTTGGTTGTTTCAAGTGTCGGAAATAAAGATAGTTATGGGAAGGACAAATCGTTTGTGGATTTGTTAAACACGATTGGGCTGATCGACTACGAAGCGAACTCAATATCCTTGGGCTTCTTAATAGGTGAGAAGGAAGAGTTTGGCAATGTGGAAACTTTTTTCGATAACTATTTCAATGAATTAGCCAAGGTTGATGCAAATGCTAAGAAAAGGTTGTCTCAATATGTCAATAAGGTGACATTACTCACGGCACCATTTATAGATAAGGCATTTCAAAGCATTGATAGAAACGACAGACACAACGACAACTTGCAACGGTTAAGAAGAAGATCAATTGCAAGATCCAGAAACTTTTTGTTGCTCCACTCGCTACAGAATGAAAAATATACGCTATTCATTGACTCGGATATCGTGAAGATCCATCATCCTCAAATGATCAAAACATTCATTGCAACAGGTAAAGATATCATTGTTCCTAGAATTGTCCGTGGTGATCTTCAAGATTATGACAAGAACTCCTGGGTTGGTGAAAGAACCGTTCCATCCCCTGAGCAATATAAAAAATTGGATCTGAACGATTGGGAAAATTGGGATTATGTTCCAAGAGATGTCGAAGATAAAATGATGCACTTCGATAAATTCATAGAGAAGCATAAAGATGACCCAACTACCTACCTAACTAAAAGGCCTAACTACTTAATGAAACTAGACTCAGTCGGTGGTGCTATTCTTTTTCTGAAATCGGTTATCTACAAACAAGGTGTTGTTTTCCCACCAAATTATATTATTGGAACTACATGGGGCCGCTTGGAAGGGTATGACGGCATTGAAACAGAAGGTTTATGTTATGTGGCTAAGTCCTTGGGCTATGAGTGTTACGGTATGCCAAATTTGGTTGCTGAACATTCTCCAGAATAAATATTATAATAGATATATATAAATTCGTACATAATGGAAGAGACTATTTGCGAGTATAAATAATGCGCCAATGAAAAATTATGAACGTAAATAAAACCATACTATGAAGAACTTACTTAAATCATTGTCGTATAATTTACCTAAAGGTAACTATAAACTCTTTCATATCCAGTCGCAACCATGCCAATGTAAGCACTTATTGATTTATCATAAAAAAAATGACCAAAGACCATCTTTAACCATAAAAATCAAACACTTTATAAGCTTGATAGATAATGATAATCTTGTTATTATGGGGATTGAAGTTTACATTTACTTAACGGTGTTTGACGATCATTTGAAGCATAGTATATTCATTTCAAAAGCAGATACTACTGGTTTATCAACTCAGAAATATAAAATAAGTCAATTGATCGATGATATCTTGCAATATTTGATCCAATATGACATAAGAAATTATTGCCGTAAAATCAGGTTGAGATCAAGCGAAGCGTTGAATAAGTCGGGAAGCAATCCTACAATTAACTCTTTGAATCGGATAATTGGTAAATTGAGAGAAGGTACGTCATATTATAAATCAATCCCTTATTACAACGAAGTGGTGATCCCATCCACAAGTGACAACTTGGAAACAATTGTGCCCCCAGGGCATATTCAGACTTCTATATCTCTATTTACCAGGGCATCGGAGCAGTATCTTTTCCCGAATTCATCGAAAAATGAAAGAAAACACGTAATTGGAGGCGATGATTTATTGAATTGGTGGATAAAGTTGATCAACAGAACACTTTTAAATCAAGCAAAAGAAAGTAATTGGAATTGTCGATTGCATATTCCGGGCTCAGACAGTGTTTCGATATCTAAAAAGTTGCCTGTCCATAATAATAATGTTGCTTGGTCAATCGGCAGCATATTTGATAAAGATGCTGAGAAGTTGGCAATTAACCAGATTCCTTTATTTCCTGACGATCCCAAGGGACGTTTTTTAGAACATCTAATAGTCGAAAACAGATACAAATCTACCAGTTTGAAACAATTTTGGCAAGAGCTAGGATTTAGACAGGAGTTTCGATTAGGAAACGTTGTAGGTATAATAGGATGTGAAAGAGAGGCATTAGGCATAAATCCAGTTGAGACTACTCATGAAGTATGCGTCTTGACTTTGGGTCAGTATAAGAAGATATTGAATAGCATAAAGGGTGCAGACTTTAGTGACGCAAACGATATAAAAACATTAGTAACTGACAAGATTCCTGATTCAATGAAAGAGTTTTGCGCAACTAACTACTATACTTTACTTAAAGGCTTAAATAGCCCTATGTCTAGAACAACAGCCATTCCAATGGTTACCGATTTAAATATGGGTGTGAAGAGAAAAAACGCACCAACAAGAGAAACTGTTAACGATATATCTGGATCTATAAAAAGAAACCCAGTCAATGACATATCTGGCTGTATAAAACGAAGACCTGTAAACGACTTATCTGGATCCATAAAAAGAAAATCTGTCAATGACATATCCAGCTCCGCAAAGCGAAAGCCTAGTGGTTCCGTAGAGAAGGAACCGGAGAACACGTCATCTATTAGAGATTCAACTCAGGAACACTCCCCTAAAATCAGCATTATAAATAACTTGATCAGAAGAAAGCCTAAAAAATAATCATCTGTATCAACGCTATATATTGCACATAAGATAATACATGCATAAATAAAGACGGTACTAACTAAATATTTACCTGGCCATATAGCATTCGCCAGCTCGTAATAAAGTTCTCTGCGATCCTGTTAGCTGTTCATGTTCATCACAGCCTAGAAAATATCTAGCAATATGCAATGCAAAATTATTACATGATCTATAGAATAAAAGGTGCAATAGAAGAAAGTTCATTTCATATGGCGCATTTGGGACAAACATAGCCCTGTTTCACGATTCACATCCTGGCACTGTATCTCCCCCTTAAGCTCATCGATTTATTTCTTTGTCTTCATCTCGGCTAACATGACATCAGCAGACAACACACCAGGTCATGTTATTTCACTTTCGTTCTGTAGAAGTTGCAAATTCTATTATGTAATTCTTATTGTGCATTTGGTTCCAAGAGCCACGCGACAATACACTATCTCCTATTATGCTCTAATCTTCGCTTTATTCAAATCTCTCCACGGTTGCAATGTGTCCTGAACTCCGCACCGAGCCTTCTCTTGCGGTTCAATCGGATCCACTAAGAAATTGTTCTCCTATATAGTCGTCATGCCATTCCGCAGCAACCTCGTCTGATGACATACTTTTTACATGATGTAAAAAACCAGCCCATTACAGTGACATGTCGAGATTATTAATAAATTTCGACCGGCACGTTGTTATCGCGTTCGTTCAAGTGCAGATATCTTAATTAAGTGGACTGTTTCGTAATATACTACGGAATAAACCTAGACGCCACTATATAGCCATAATGTATGACTCTATACTCTTAGATTCCAAACGCACCGTAATTTTTTGTCGTAATCATAAAGTCTAGAATCCAAGGTACAGTCTTATCAATCAAAATTGTGGAGATAAGCCATATATCAATGAAAACTGAAAAATGTTTGTGGTCGATTTTCTTCTGTAACAAATTCATTTTTTTTTAGTCAATTAATATTTTATATTTTTTTCTTCTTTTCTTTATTAACAGATTTATACACAATAGGTCTATTCAAATCAATATGAAAGAAGTGGTATCACCTAAGTCAAATGCTGCAAGCTTAACTACGAGCAATGGAGATGGCAGTATGGTAACTCTGAAAGGTGGACAAGGAAGTCCGAATATGCTTAAGGTGTCAACCATAAATAACGATATTCGGATCGGAAGATCTCCCAGTATAAAGAATAACGGATTGGCGAGTTCATTATCCAATGTTAGGAACAATAGGTCTCCAAATCATAGTAGGCATGGTTCAATTGTTGGTGATGATACTGATAAGCTCGGGCCGAATCAACTGGAAGGTTCTACAAACTTGCGCAAATTGAGCAACGAACAGATAATCGATCTTATGGAGAAAGAGCAGGATGGGATGGTAGTAAAACTTATGAAGGACATAAATATGTTAAAACAGGAACTCCATCAGTGGAAAACCGGCGTAATGCCGACACAACTCAGATCACCGTCATTCGACCACAGGCTGTCTGTAGTATCCAGTACATCTTCGGTTGATTCTGTGGAACGCGAAAAGAGTCGTAGAAGATCATCGAATGAAGCACCACCAGCAGGATCTTTTTTTGACAATGGGCTTTTGATCAGTGAAAATAATAGATTGAAGCAAGAAAACGATCTCTTGAGGCAAAAACTCAATGAGTTGAATAAGCTAAATAAGTAGAAAAGCTATGTCTTTGATTCGACATACTACGCGGCATTCTGGGTAACTCTCCGTGACTATTGCTATTTCTATTACATTACTCGCGACTACGGTTTATGTGCCAGATCATTACTTGATCTCTATCAGATCGTTATCAGTTATTACAAGATCATTGTCAGATAATTGGCTTTGTATCTATATGAGAGGATTAATTATGTAGAATGCTGATAGGTGCATGCGTTTTGCATTAGTCCGATCCAACTTGCACTGATTTTGTTTTTCGGATTTCCACCGAAGAGAGCATTTTCCTCATACCAGGATTAATTTTCATTCTACAATATACGTTATATAATAATTTACATTCAGGATAAAGGTTTGCTGTAGGATACGTAATTGTGTTTTTGAATATAAGTTGTTTGTGGATAAAGTGTCGAAATGTAATTATTTTTGTAATTCGCAGCCATAAATAGTACAAATTCAATGAATTTGGTATAATTCATAGACTTCTTTCTATACTATTAACAATGAAGTACTTAATATGCTTAGTTCTCCTCATAGTGCAAGCAATTGCCATCAACCTCGATAGTTCCGAAGACGATGAGGTAGAAAATACGGAAGTTCAAAAGGAATCGAATCCTGTGGCCAATCGATTACCTTTCCCTAGTTGGTTGACCGACTTCACAGGTTTAACCGAATGGCC
This sequence comes from Debaryomyces sp. S3305, assembly GCA_024586305.1. NCBI lineage: Eukaryota > Fungi > Ascomycota > Pichiomycetes > Serinales > Debaryomycetaceae > Debaryomyces > Debaryomyces sp. S3305. Next base: position 13,435 of record JAMYHY010000118.1, read on the forward strand.
AGGAATGGATCCACCATACATTCCCTTGGATTTCATAGACCTCAAATCCATTCCTGATGGAATACCTAGGCATGGAAATGGTCACTGTGAACCAGTTATTAATGACCACGAAACATGCTCGTTTGATTGTTACAATTGTGTCTCTGCTGACGACGTGTATACTTGTCCAAAACTATCCCAAACATTCGACGACGGCCCTTCGTTGATGACATTAGAGTTACTTGATAACTTGAAATCGAAGTCCACATTCTTCACCTTGGGTGTGAACATAGTTCTTTTTCCCGATATTTATCGCAAAACTCTGCAAATGGGCCATATAATGGGCTCTCATACTTGGTCACATAAATTTTTACCAAGTCTAACCAACGAACAAATAATCGCTCAAATTGAATGGTCCATTTGGGCCATGAATGCTACGTCTGGGCATCTACCAAAATGGTTTAGGCCGCCATATGGTGGACTCGATAATAGAGTCAGATCCATTGTCAGGCAGTTTGGGATGCAAAATGTGCTATGGGACTTCGATACCTTTGATTGGAAGTTGATCAGCGAAGATGATAAGTCCAATCAGCATGAATTAGAAATCTACGACGACATAGAACGATTTAAGAAAACTAAAGGAAATCAAGGTCTAATATTGGAACACGACGTGTACCCCAGAACCGTCGAAGTTGCAATCGAGGTACACAAACTCATAGGCCCTGATCAGATTACAGTACCTGAGTGCGTTGGGGGTATTGATTATATAAAAAAATTCATACATATATAGTGCCAGAATACTCAGTAGTGAGTCATGAGCCATTAATGCGAAATTTCATTAGAATATCCTCGTAGCTTAAAAGATGCTCAGCACATGCAAAATACCTTAATAGTTCCTGCAATATGCCAGCAAAGTGATAAGGTTTTCATCACCTTAACGAAATGCTGTTCTGTTACTGTAGACTGTTCTTGATGTCAACTCTGGCAGGCGAGATCATGGATAGACGTTTTTCAGGTCCCATATTTCCCGTTATCGCATTATCCTTAGACTTACGGGCAAGGTCTTTCGTGAACTTCTCAAGAATGTGCGAATGTACCATTTATACATTTGGTAACATCTTTAAAGAACCGTGTCTGCAAAACGTTCCTAAGTTACAGAGTGAATTTAGAAGTCGCATATGTCTGCTTTTGCTTACATTGTTCGGTTACAATAGGTTCGGTGCTGCTGGTTAAAAATAGGCCTGAATGGTCTAGGTTCAGGCATCGTATACAGTGTAATCACATATTTATCGCAGGCATATACACTTTGATATTATTAGCAGACAAATATCATGAGTTTAACTATTGTTTCGTATTTGAAGTGGTTCCCGTAATTGAGCATACATATTAATCACCGTAATGGTAGAAAAAAGTTTACAGAGCAACTGTAAACCTTGATAGTGAGCACCTGCACAATCGAAATTTCTAATCAGTTCTCCCATAATCTGTATTCCGTGTGCTTGCATATCTTTGATAAAGGGCACTTACTTCAGGCGGGTCGCTTGAACAATGTTCGGCGAACATATTAAGTGAAGACATGAGAAGAATTTTCAAATCACTACATTAGCATGTGAAATTGGTGGTTAATATGTCAAGGTGAGCTGATACAACTATCGGCATGTGATAATTGAGATATTTTGCAGCAAATGATAATACAAGAACAATTGAAATAGGGTATATATTTAACTTCACAATAACATTCATTGTTAAGTAGTTTAATAGGTATATAAGTAGTTAACCAGTATCACAATACACAATACCCAAAACCGTAAAACAGGGTTGTACTAATAATTAAGTAGAAATAAATAACGGAAGGTGCACCACCATAATAAATAAATAAATAAATAAGTAGGTACCGTAAACAAAAAATGGCTTAATCTTGAGATATGTAATTTGATTATGCCGAGGCACTAACAGCTGGTGCTTGATTGGAATTCGATGAGCCGTTCAATAACTCAGCACCCTCATTACGGATTTCATTCGCCTTGCCGTTGATGGCAGAAATACCTTGCTTGGCATCAGAAATAAGTGAATCTGCCTTATTTCTTGTAGTAGTAGCCACATCAGCAACGTATTCCTGGGTCTGGTTGTTGACGTCGCTCACAAATCTGTATCCGGTATTGTAACTTGCCACGAGCTTCTTCTTGTAGACAGATGCTTCGTCCTTCATCGTGTTCAACTCATCATTATAAGTGGAAATCAAGTTGCTGGACACATCGTTTGACTTATTAGAAACAAACGTCTTGGCTCTAGAAACAAATTCATTGATAATTTTGAAAAATCTAGAGACCTCGGATGAGTCGTCTAACTCCTCTAATTTGAAAACCGCCTTATTTTCTTGAGTGGTGGCTGGCAAAACCTTATCACCCGCGTTGTAGATGATGTTATTGATTGGTCTCAAAATACTAGCATTAACATAGTTATATGCTTCTTTTGCGTATACCACTGGGTTCAACTGGTCACCAGATGGAGCTTGTTTTAAACCCCAGTCAACTTTCGACAAAACGATTCCATCAAACTTTTCATCAACAAAAGTCAAACTATCGTAGAAGATACCAACCGAAGACAACTTGGTGTTAGCAAAATTAATAGCATTAATAGCATATTGGTACAAAACATTTATCAATGAAAATGATAACAAAAAGCCTTCGACCTGTTTTATTAAGGAATAGGAACGAATATGATTAATCGATTTCGATTCAAACCTCTTGTTTGGTATGATTTTATCAGTTTCTGACATCTTAACACTATTGCTCTATAAATATTAAATTAATATAGTCCAGAAGAATATAAAGAAAACCTCATTTATTTTTCGGTTCCAGGGGGGCATTGTAAAGTATTTATATGCTCCCACAAGAGATCTTATTATCTCGCAAAATAATTCCAGAAACTAGCAATCCCAAATGTGGTACCTGTCTTGTTCTTCCTGTTTACGATTAGGCCTTTTTTATTCAGCCACTCACTCAAACCAAGCCCCTAGTCCATGCCACAAACCAGTTCAGTGTTTGCCTGTAGGTAATAATTGTGGATTTCTATTTGGACTTTGCTTGCTATGTCTTCGATAACTAGCTGGAACATAGGGAAAAAAGGTACTGATGTTTGGGTGCAACGACGAGAACCCTAGTTAATCACATGGAGGCGGATATCCGAAACGATTGGCACATGAAACATTTTACACCAGGAACAATTCTGCAATGCGGACTGTGGGCCTAGTGAAAAGTTATGTAGGTGTATGCATCAACTCCAATTTATCCCAGTTGATACGAGTGAAGCAAGCGAGGTAAAAATAGCGAGAACGGTCCATGGTAAGAAGTGGTATTAAATGGAAAGTATATGGAAAATGATTTTTGGATGGAAATTGCGTTATGGTAGGAACAGGTAAACGATGATAGACTATGCAGCAATATAATAAGATCTGCAGGCGGATGCAAAGTATAATAGGATGAAGAATAGAATGTAGCAATTGAGATAACCACGAGCCCTCCTCTCATACATCATCATAGGTGAATATTTTGCAATCGCGTATAAGCATCATAGGGTAGGTGTAATAGGGTAAGAGGTTATAGTACCATAAGAAAATATTTGTATGATACGATTCATTTGAGAAATTTCAAAAGATATCAAGAGAACTTTTCAATATGATAAACAAGAACAATATCATAAATTCAACTCATTGAGGTAGACTGGAAGAGGTGAAAATTTTAATCTCCAATTTAGTAAAGCTGTGAGCGAATTTTCAAATGATTACTTTCCTCCACATATTTGGAAGAACTTGAAAACTTAGTAGTTCGTAGTTCGTAGTGGTAACATTATGAGAGCTGTGTCCAATATGTGACTTCAATAATGCTAGATCGTGTCTACAAGGATATAGTCATGCGGCACAAAGAAATCTAACATTTGGGGTTAGGTTGGAGTCTTTATTGGGCGTGGAATACGGTTGTACAAAGAATTTAAAACATAAATTAAACTAGTCGACTACTTATTGTTGTTTACATTCAGGAGGATTTTCCTTTGGAGGTTCGTCATCATCATCTTCATCACTATCACCTTCGCTTTCGCTGTCGAATTCATCGTCCTGGTCGAAGTCTTCTGGGAAGCCGAATCCAACTGCATCGCCAGTAAACCAATCGATGGCTCTTGGGATTAAACGGTCCTTTATTTCTTCACCTAATTGGTAGTCTAATTCCAATCTTGCTTCCAAGTCTTCATCTTCTTCTTGTTCTTCTTCGCTTTCATCCTCGTCCTTGTCTTGGCTTTCTGATTCGTCGACCTTTGGTGGCTTTGGTGGGTCAAAAAAGTTGAAGAAAGATTCGCTAGGAGTCAACTTTTCGATGGTTCTGGTCTGTTTGGTGGTCTTGTTTCTTTGCTTTCTTCTTTCGATATTGATGGTAACATTGTTTTCCTTGGACTTCCAGTTAATTTCACTTCCATCGGCGTGGTCATAAACAAAATCTCCCGAGTATCCTAATTCGGCTTGGTAATGGTACGTCTTGGTCAAAATGTTATTGGAGAAGTACGGGTTTTCCTTGAATTCGAAAATCAACTCGAAACCAGGCGTAGACAAGTATTCCATTCTAATATCGTGCACGTACTTCAATAATTCGCTATCTCTCTCGGTTATAGTTTCGGAAACCGTCTGTAAGTTCTCTAACGCAGTCAACCAGAAACCAGGAATACCCTTTTCACCTTGGTCTTCAACCTCTTCAATCTTATCCTTTTCTTCCTCGTCTTCGTCTTCATCTTCGTCGGCTTCGTCCAACGCTTCACCCTCTTCGATTTCCCCTGCACTTGGTTCTTCGTCCCCGTTAATGATCTTCTTTCTCCTTTCATACAATGGTTCGTATTTCTTAAAAAATCTTTTTTCTAACACTAACAACTCTTTTTGGAATTCGGCTTCCAATTTCATTTGTTGTTGTTGGATCGACTTCAATCCAAATACACGGTTTTTGACCGATTTTGGCAATGAATCAATATATCCACTTTGCTGTCCAACTAAAGTTCCCAACTTACCTTGAATCATCGATAATAACGCTGGGTTGTTGGCTAATTGCGTGCTGATTCCATTTCCGCTTTCTTCCTCGCTGATGGTTGATACAGTTGGAGGTTGTGACTTCAAATATGAATTTGTAAGCGATGCTGGTGTATTTTGTGGCGTTGGAGCTTTGGAAATATCTCCATGCTTACTTCTAATAGGTTCTGACATGATTGATTAATCTAATTTATATTATTATTAAAGGCTATGGATGATAAAATACCACCTAATTAAAAAATTTCAACTCATCTATTTTACGCGTAAATTGGCCACCTAAACTATTTAAGGAGCAAGGAACATTTTTATATACAATACAAAATTTATAGGTATAATCGTGAATTCATAAATAAATATAGAATATAAATATATAGGTTGTAGAAGAAACAACGACTTAGATGGCTGGGATGTGATCTTTGGGCAATTCTACCGTAGATTCTTCAATATCGTCATACTTGCCATCCAAAAATTTTTCAATATCATCTTTTCTCGATTCCCATTGTTCGACTTGGGACAACTTGTGTTTGATTTCGTCAATCTCATGATCAAGACTCTTCAAGTTCTCCTCGGATGTCAAGTCATGGAATTCCCAATTAACACCACTCGTGTCATTTTCGTCGGTGCTGGTGGAGTTTTTAATCTCTAAAATGAAGTCGTGGTATTTCATTAATAAAGGCCTGTGACTCAAGGTGATGAAGGTGATTTTCTTCTTCTGCAATAATTCAAATAAGTAGTCCTCCACGTCGGTGGAAACGGCGTTAGTTGATTCGTCCAAAATGACGAATTTTGGGCTTTTGAACAAGACTCTGGCAATACTCATTCTTTGCTTCTCACCACCACTAAACACATCCTTCCAGTCCTTCTTGACGTTGAAATTTCCTTCTCTCGATAACAAGTATTCCAACTTGACTTCTCTTAAAATATGGTACAAGTGATCGTCATTGTATCCCATTTCGAGCATGTCGTCGTAACTGTGCGGATAGATGATTTGGTCTCTCAAGTTCCCGTTGTTGAAGTAAGTTTTCTGGGGTAAGTAGAAAATATCGTCGTCTTCTGGTTTACTTAACAAGCCAAAGTATAAGGGCCATAATCCGGCCATGATTCTAGCAATTGATGTCTTACCACATCCATTAGACCCCAAGATCAATAAGTTTTTGTTTTGACTGATCAGGAAGTTTAATTTGTTGATCAACTTGTTGTTTTCCGATCCCTTGGTAGAAGGAATGATCACAGGAATATTCTCAAATCTGATACCTTCGTAATAGTTAGACTGAATAGTTCCTCTGATATCTTTAATGCCATTTTTAGAGCCATAATCAAATCTAGGTGAATGGACCTCATGCAAATTAGTCAACAAGTTAAAAACTCTATCTGTGTAACCCGTTAATTCGGAAATATCTTTTATAGAATACATCAATCTTGAACCAGCGTCCGCTAACGACAACATTAATCTCTTATTGATAACGAATTGCCTCATGTTTTGCTTCTCATTAACAGCGGCATTCTTATCTTCTTCGACCGGTCCATCGTTCCTCATCTGTTGAATCGTCTTCCAGAAATCCTCAAGGAAAACTGGCAATCCAGCAAAAACATAACCCCAGGCGGACCATGTATACTTTAAGATGTAGTCTTCTATGACAGAATATCCAAAGGTTGTATTAATCTCATCACGCAAGTGGTCCGATAAATCATGGTACGTTTCTTTAAGTTTGGATTTCTCAATCACTGAACCTTTATAGAACGCAATCTCTTCACTGTTTGTAATCAAATTCAAGTGCTGATTGTAGTACTGACCTTCAAGGTGAGTACCCGTTGAAGACAACTTTCCGAACGCCGGGGTGTTCTTTTTCAAAAACCATGCTGTCAAAAAGTAATTACTGAAAATACCAATCAATGCACCGGTTCCCAAGGTATCTCTTAAATATACGGCAAAAAAAATCAAGTCAATCATGGGTTTACCCATACTCGAAAACAACCCACAAATTGAGTCACAGAATTTGGTGATATCATTTGTAATGTACTGGTCGATATTTTGAATTCTAGACTCATTGAATGACACCTTATAATAAACCATCATCTTGTCAAGATACATGTCATGCACATATCTAATCAAGTTTGTTCTGAAGCTCAACGACAACCTGTTCGTCAAGTATTTGATGGCCGCATTGGTGTAGGAGGCTGGAAAGGCTATCAATAACCAGTATATCAAATCACGAGCAAACTTCTTCCCATTACCACCGATCAAATTCTTCACGATCTGCCCATCAAGCTTTGCTACTAACAACGACAACCACGTTCTCAAAATCAAGAAAAAACACTGGGACAACAATAACGACGTATTCTTCGAGTAGAAGCGTGGGATCAAAATCCTCCAGATAATCATCAATTGGTTCAAAAACTTTGAGTTGAATAAGTTGTTCTGCGTCTTCAAATTCTGATCAATAATGAAGTTCTTGTACAAGTACTTGTCGGCTGCATACCGATCTTGATTGGGCTTGGGAATAATAATCCTCGTAGTCGAATTTCTGCCCTTTGGAATAAAAATTTCACGACTGCCATTTTTCAAGATCGTAGAAGATTGTCTTATCAAGAATGGACGCTTTTGCTTCCTGTTCAACTGATAATCGGAGTATTGGTGGATCAAACTCTTCAAAGTGAACAAAACCCCCAATCCAGCCGTAGACACAAGCGTACCCAAAAATAGCACCACAGGCCTCGACTTGTAGTTGATCCTGACCTTGTTGTCCTTGTACGTGATTACAAACTCCTGTAATATTAGCAATAGATTCCGAATATCATTTTTGTTATATCCGGCAAGCTTGGATATGCTGACCATACTGCTAATTCAAAATAAAATTCAAAACGTCTTAGGGTATACTTCGCACTATCAGTTTATTAACTATACTATATCCAAAGACCTATAATTAAATTACCCCCTATAAACAACAAGCGTTCGTTATGAAATTGATTCAATTTGCTTGTGCTGAAGTCGAATGTGGTTCCCCACGAAAAGGGCTAGGCCGAGGACCATTTCTTTAATCCTTGATTATGTAATCCGCGATCTCACTATATCCGTACACCAGAAAGAAGCGTCCATCAAAGTATCGATGTGTAGTAGTGTCAAACCACGGCGTATTAGTGGCTATATCTCGGCGGTATCATGGAACACGCTCTGTCCACTGGGAGAAAACCACTCACCACTTCTTGCCGCTCATTTGTTTCATGACACACTGTTTAAATAGATTGAATTCCGCGGCACAAGTATCTTTTCCCATGGTGTTGTATGACTTTAGCACGCACTGGCCGTAGCTCAGTCCTTCTTTAGCACACTTGGCTGATTGTATCATGAGGTTTTTAGCGGGACTTATTTTTGTCATGTTTGCAGTTGATCCGATTCGTAGAGGGACTAAGAGTACTGGCGCTACATCGAATAAATTTCGTGCTATTATACATCGCAATGGATTAGTCGTGAACTTGTCGAACTTGGGACTAAAAGTCTATATGGATCAAAATGTTTTCAAAAAATGTCAACAATAAGTTACAGTGGCCGAGTGGTTAAGGCGACGCCCTGCTATCGGCAGTTTAGGCGTTGGGTTTTACCTGCGCAGGTTCGAATCCTGTCTGTGACGCCATTTTGTTTTTTTTCCTTGTCGCTTTTCCCCTTTTTGGGTTAGTCCTTATGCTAGCACCTAATCTCCAGATAATAACACAAAAAGATTTTTAAACGTTGGTTCGGTAAATAGTTTGACAATTGGTATCGGCTTTTAGGAAATATTCTAGTTTATGAAGCCTTGGAACCCCAGCTAGAATTTGAAGTATCAAATATCAACAAGTATTGAAAAGATGGATCCTACAAATGACCCCAACTTCACCCCTCCATCATTAAATAAGGACATCCAGCCTACAGCTCCATCGAGCCAAATACCTAAAAATATTCCCATTGAGCCGCTAGTTTTGGCAGATTTAGGTAATGCTATGGATGCTCCGTCTCCACACCCTTCTTCAGGAAGCTCGAGGGTTCATATGGTTCATGAAGACATGAAGGATGAGCAATATAAGTCCAAGATACCTAGAAAACATACAGATTTGGTTAACTCGTCGTCGGACGACGATGCAAATGTACAGGAAGAGGTTTTACCACCATCGGCCAAGGTTAAGAGTACACAAATTGCGGATTTGGAAGAGGTACCCCAGGGTATCCAGAGACAGTCCAAGACGTTGGAACAGTATCTGTTTCCAACCCATAGATTGGGTACTACGATGCGGGACGATACCAAGTACCCATTAGTCATAGTTGCATGCGGGTCTTTTTCTCCTATTACATATTTGCACTTGAGGATGTTCGAGATGGCGTTAGATGCCATATCTGAGCAAACCCGATTCGAGGTTGTGGGAGGGTATTTTAGTCCTGTGAGTTCGAATTATAAGAAGCAGGGTTTGGCACCAGCTCCCCACAGGGTGCGTATGTGTGAATTAGCATGCGAGCGGACATCTTCGTGGTTGATGGTGGACGCCTGGGAGTCATTGCAACCAAAATACACCAGAACGGCATTGGTATTAGATCATTTCAACGAAGAGATCAATATCAAGAGAGGAGGTATCATGACCCAATCAGGCGAGAAGAGGGGGGTCAAGATTATGTTGTTAGCAGGTGGTGACTTGATTGAGTCAATGGGTGAGCCAGACGTATGGGCCGATCAAGATTTACATCACATTTTAGGCAAATACGGTTGTCTTATTGTCGAAAGGGCAGGTGCCGATGTTAGAAGTTTTTTATTGAGTCATGATATAATGTACGAGCATAGGAGAAACTTCTTAGTTATTAAACAATTGATTTACAACGATATTTCTTCCACAAAGATCAGGCTATTTATCAGGCGGGGCATGTCAGTTCAATACCTTTTACCAAACTCGGTGATTAGGTATATCCAAGAACATAAGTTGTATATTAACGAAACTGAGCCTGTCAAACAAGTTATGGCCGATAAAACGGATTGAATGATCATTGCTTTATTCGTGCTCTTTTCAATTCTTGTTGTATTATATTGTTCTATTCTAGTCTATTATATATTATTAATATAGAGATAGTTACTGTATATGCGTGTCATTTATATTATCGTCAATTGTCTTGTTTTTAATTATTAGGTCCGAATTGTCTTTGGTATTTTCGATTATAAACCCATTTTCATTCGCCAAGTGTAATAAACAAATAAAACAGAAACTAGTTGAAAGGTCGTTCTTTTCTTCTTTCGAATATTTGTAGGTGAGATTATTCAAAATTTTGCTAAATTTTGTGGACCCCTCCGGAGCATTCTCCCCTTCCAAGTGTTGCGAATTCTTCTGATTTTCAATGTAGTTCTCAAATTTTTCTACTTTATCATTGTTCAACCCCTCACTGTTGAATATGGAGTCGGTCTTTAATATTTCCCATAAATTATTCTTCAATAATTTGACATCAACCCTTTTTGCAACTTTTGAAAAGTTGATATGCGTTGGTTTAAAGTGACTCTGACTTGTAACCAATTGCGATCCATACCCATTAAATAATTCATTCAAATCACCTCCTTCCATTGGATCAATGTAATCATTATCATCTTGAAAATTCCCCAATGTATCTTGGAAAAATGATTGATCGTACGACTTGTGTAATTCTTGTAAGTCTTCACGCAAAATATCATTGATTCTTCTTGAGCGTTCCATTTCCTCGTTTTCTTTGTACTTTTCAGACCAATATTCTTCATTGGCAAAAACTTCATCAGCTTTGTCTTTCACACTTTCATAGGGTATGATTTTTCTTTTGTTGAAAGTCTTTAATATAGTCAAGGGCTTCACAAATAAATGAATTAATCTTTTGGTAGTAAAGTGTATATCATCGGGTAAGCGGTGCTTGTCTTGAGTTATCCATTGATGTTTGGGTATTATAATCCTGGCTACCGATTCAGAAAATAGTTCGTCCTCGTCAATTTCCTCTTCACTCAAGAAATCAATAGTCAGGTTATCTTTCTTTTTTGTGCTAACTTCATGTCTTTGGCTTCTTATTTCTCCTTTTTCATTCCTCTTTTTCAACAAATTTCGTACCTTCCAATTTTCATGCCCTTTAGTCCAATTCTTTCTTAATGCTTGATCAAAATATGCTAATAGATCATAATCAGGAATTTCACTTACCTCTTCTATTCCGTCTTTAACCTTTTGTTCTCTTTGAAATGTTTCATCAAATAATTTTTGAAACGTCACATTCATTGAATTATCACCCAATCCCATACCAGAATCATCGTGGATTTCGTAGTCATCATTATCAAAAAATACTGAACCAGCATTATCATGGTCGTCATATTGTTCATTCTCATATTCCGTTTTTTGCTTTTCAATTTGCTCGAGAATGTTAGTATTGTCAACACCTTGAGTTACAATGTCTTGAAGAGCATCCATTGATGGACATACGCGAAAGTTATCTAATTCTTCGAGATCATTGAAAAATAGGGTCTCGAGATTATTGATATCAACTTCAGCACTATCTATAGGCATGTCAGGATCATCAATTCCAAATTCCTTTTCTATGTCTGTCTCGTTACTATTATCAATTGCCAAGGTTTTTGAATCACTCGTCGTATCGAACAAAATCCTTCCTGCGGAATCAATAGATAACATATTCAACAACAAACTTTTAGATCCCCCTTCGTCGAAGTCTGACAACGCCTTTTTGAACACCGGATCAACGACAAACTCAAAGTCTATTTTTTTCGTCCGTATTTGTTCAAACGACTTAACTAACGTACTTTCTAATACTGTATTCTTATTTCTTTGTTTTACCCTACGTTCCTCGTTACCTTCATCTTTATCGTCTTCGTCATCATCCTCGATGTTCGGTTTATGATATTTAGAAGCTGCCAATCCACTCAATAATCTACCAGTTTCCGTAGCTGCTGAATCTACTCTCGACGAATAGATCTTTACACAACCATCTAGAGTGGCAGATGCTTTTTGAAAATTGATACTCTTGCCTTCTCGTAATAGTGATAAATCATGAAAAAAATCAATTAAGGCAAAATTCCATGAATTATTGGCATTGATCTTATTGTCCGTAGCCATCCGTATCCATAGCTCAAAGTCTGTTACATTAGCATTAGACGGTCTGAGACCTGAAACAGGGCCAGATTCCATTGTCTGAATTACAGTTCAAGATATATATGGTCACTTTATCTTATATAGTAATTGATACGCTTGAATATATAAGGATCAAGTTCATCTAATAGGCCGATGAGAGAAGATCTGAAAGGTAAACATTCTACACGTGATTATTATATCTCACTATATTTTTTATTACTATGATTTTATATAAGTACAGAATACAATTAGTACAAACGATTGCCTTACCATTCTTGTGCTTTAAGGCCATAAACTGACTTCTTAGCACCCTTGACAGGTTTGATTAATTTCGAACCACCTTCTAAGAAAGAAAATTTATCTCTTCTTATGGCTTCATATTTAGTAATGAATTCTTCCTTTTGTAAAGTTAATCCAATGTCATCTAACCCATTTATTAAACAATGTTTTCTGAATTCTTCAATATCAAAGTTATCGACTAAAACTTCACCGGTTTCACTGTTCTTGATTTGTTGATTTGGTAAATCGATAGTCAATTTGTTTCCAGCACTTGCGACAGGGTATAACTTAGACATGATAACATCTTGAGGAATTCTAATTGGTAATAAACCATTCTTGAACGAGTTATTGTAAAAAATATCACCAAATGATGGAGCAATCATACACTTGATCCCGAAATCCTTCAATGCCCAAGGAGCATGTTCTCTTGAGGAACCGCAACCAAAGTTATCACCAGTGACTAATAAAATTTCAGCGTCACGATATGGCTTGGTATTTAATACAAAGTCAGTTTCAACGTCCTTTCCAGTTTTGGGGTCTTTGACAAATCTGGCTTCGTAGAATAAACCATTCTTTAAACCAGTACGTTTAATTGTCTTCAAAAATTGCTTTGGAATAATAGCGTCAGTGTCGACATTGGCCTTGTCTAAAGGAGCAGTGATACTGGTAAGAACATTAAATTTGTCCATACCACCTACTGTAGAGCTGGTCTTCGTGACCTTAGATTTCTTAGTTTGTGGCTCTCTTGGAATATCGTTGAGTTGTTCATTCATAATAGAGGCAGAATCATCGGTAGGTTGCTTTTCGTGTTCGTAAACAGCGTCTTGTAATGCTTGGTCTTCGTCTGAACCAATAGCAATAGATGGTTCATCGGTGCTATCGTAGTCAAATTCACGAATATCAGTGAAGTGGCCCTTGATAGCAGCTGCTGCTGCCATAGCAGGAGACATTAAATGAGTTCTCGATGCAGCACCTTGACGACCTTCGAAATTTCTGTTGGAAGTGGATGCACATCTTTCTTCTGGGTCTAAGATATCTGGGTTCATACCTAAACACATTGAACAACCAGCTTCTCTCCAAGAAAATCCTGCTTGTTCAAAGATTTTATGTAAACCTTCTTTTTCTGCCTGAGTCTTGATCAAACCAGAACCTGGAACGACTAATACTAATTTGACGTTATCAGCCTTTTTATGACCCTTGGCAACTTTAGCGGCTGCTCTTAAATCTTCAATACGTGCGTTGGTACAAGAACCAATGAATGCCTTATCGATTTTAATATCTTTTAATGGGGTATTTGGAGTTAAACCTTGGTATTTTAACGCTCTTTCCATACCAGATTTCACAATTGGGTCAGACACAGTGGATGGATCAGGTACCTTAGCAGTGATAGGTAACGCATCTTGAGGAGAGTTACCCCAGGTGATAGTTGGGACGATATCAGCAGCATCGATTTGAATATCATAATCAAACTTGGCATTTTCGTCTGAATGTAAGGTTTTCCAGTATGAAATAGCCTTGTCCCATTCTTCACCCTTCGGAGCCAAAGGTCTGCCTTTGATGTAATTGAAAGTGATTTCGTCTGGCTTAATCATACCAGCACGGGCACCAGCTTCAATTGCCATATTACAGATGGACATTCTAGCCTCCATAGATAAACCCTCAATAGCCTTACCAGCAAACTCAAGGACACAACCGGTACCACCAGCAGTACCAATTACACCGATGACATGTAAAACCAAATCCTTCGAGGTTATACCCGGAGCTAAGTCTCCGTTCACCTGAATTCTCATGTTTTTGGACTTGGCCTGGATGATAGTCTGCGTGGCCAAGACGTGCTCAACCTCCGAAGTACCAATACCAAATGCCAATGAACCAAACGCTCCGTGCGTCGAAGTATGCGAGTCACCACACACCACTGTCGTACCTGGTAACGTAAATCCTTGTTCCGGACCAACAATATGCACAATACCTTGTCTTTCGTCGCTCATACCGAAGTAAGTGACGTCAAAATCCTTCACATTCTGTTCCAATGTCTTTACCTGTAACCTCGAGTCATCTTGCTCGATAAATGTATCAATGTCCTTGAAATTAACTCTGGAACTGGTAGGAATGTTGTGATCAACTGTAGCTAACGTACAGTCTGTTCTTCTTACAGTTCTACCCGCATTGCTCAATCCTTCGAATGCTTGTGGCGACGTAACTTCGTGCACAAGATGTCTATCTATGTATATTAAATACGACCCAGATTCGTCCTTATGAACTATGTGATCTTCAAACACCTTATCATATAATGTTCTTGGTTGTGCTGTCATTATGAATGTATGCAATTAATTATATGTTACTAGAATTTGATCTGCAACCAAATACAACGAATGGTGAACTATTTAAATATATTATTCATTGTCCATTAACTGTCATACTAGAGATGTGACTAATCCGGTACCGGAGCGATACAGGCACCGGTATCGCTCCGGAGTTATAGGCCAATCGGAGCTCGGTTGTTTGTAAGGCCGTTTCTACTAGTTTGTTTGCAAGTTTGTAACAAGCAATAAAATCTGTAACCTGTAAAATGAAACGTTTACAGGTTAGATCGGAAAATATAAGCATTTGAGGAAACGGTATTTGATTTATTAGTACTAATACAATCAATATTGGTTATAGTAGATAAATCAGTTGCTTGGAATACCGTTAAATATGTTACCTCCTGGAAGCAGGCGGTCTAAAATCAGACCACCGAGGAAGTCTTTAGTTAGCTCTTCTATTGGGGATTCTAGTGGAGATTCAATTGTCGACTATGACTTATCGTGGTCGGTACTTTCAAATGCCATCACACAGATCCAGAATAAAAATGTTTCTAAATTGTCGTACGAGCAATTATATAGGAAGGCGTATATTTTGGTGTTGAGGAAGTATGGAGCAAAGCTATATGATGACGTTTCGCTGTTGATTAGACAGCATTTATTACAGAAGAGACAGAATTTGCTCGCGATATTGAATCTGTCGTCGTCGTTGAATAACTCGATCAATGAGGATTTCATGAAGGCTGTGTTGGTGGAATGGGACGAGCATTTGCAGTCGATGAAATTCATCAGCGATGTGTTGATGTATCTTAATCGGGTGTATGTTAAGGAACACAAGAAGCTACTTATCTACGACTTGGGGATACAATTATTTAAGGATAATATCGTCAAGTACGAGGATAACGAGTTGGGGTCTAAATTGATTGAGATAGTCGTGGAGGAGATTACAAAGAACAGAAAGGGCGAAGTGATAACGACCAAGATGTACATAACTAAGATTATCAATATGCTCGAATTGTTAGTTGAAACCAGCAATTCAGGCAACGACTTGCAATACGGAGAAAATTACTACCAGAGATATTTCGAGCCCACTTTCCTTGCTAGTTCAGAGACCTTTTTCTACAATTTGTCCCAGGAGTTCATTAATAATGTGCTAGGTACGAAGTATTTGCATGATGCCCACCGTTTTATTAAAGAGGAAGAAAACAGAATCAATTTTTATTTGCCTTCTTCAACGTATCCAAGGATTATAGATTTAATGAATAACATCTTGATTAAAGATAAAATCGATAAAATATTGTGTCTCCCATTTGAACAGCAGGGCTTATCGTATTGGTTACAGCCTATCCTTACGAATATCTTTAGTCAAAATTTGACGTCTAACAGAGAAAGTCATCATTTCGCAGAATTGAAAATACTATATGAGTTGTTGGGTAGAATTGACCCCGATTACGAGCTTTTCAGAACGCGTTTAAAGGACTTGGTTGTATCCCAAGGTAGTACTTTGCCTTCGCTTGTTAAAGAGTCAATATCCTTGAAGGATGATAGTACTTCAAAGAAGTCAAACGCAAATTCTACTGCCTTCGCGTCTACGTGGATTAATTCTATTCTAGAATATCAAAACCAGTTTTCAATGATTATTAAAGAATCATTTTCGGGGGATGTTGTATTGGAGCAATGCATCACTATGGGCATGAGGGAATTTATAAATGGGGCTCAAGGTGCATACGGTGGTAGTAAAAAATCAAACACATCATCAGGAAATAGTGCGCCTGAATTGTTGTCGGTATATATGGATTTCAGAATCAAGCAGCTTACAAAGAATCCTGGATCAAGCTCTAAAAATATACCAAATGAAAACGATAATGACATCAATGGGTCATCTATAGATCAAACTGATGATTTAATTAACAAATCTGTTGCATTCTTGAGATTCATAAAGGATAAAGATGCATTTGAAGCACATTATGCTAACCATTTTGCCAAAAGATTTTTAAACTTTAAAAATTCTTCGCAAGCGGGTAATTCATCAAGCAATGGAAAACTAGGAGTTGATCTCGAAGAACTAATAATATCGAAGTTGGGAGAAGAAATGGGTACCACCTCATTAGATAAGGTCATTAAAATGGATAAAGACATAAAGCTGTCTCGTGACTTGACCAAAGACTGGAGAAGCTATGTGAACCAAAATCATAAGAAATCACTAATAGAATTAGATTTGAAAGTTTGTAATGTTTCAGACTGGCCTAAATCAATGACAAAGGATTATAAGAAGTTTGCCCGGGACGACACTAATAATGAAATTGGCTTTATTTGGTCGCGTCAATTACGGTCCACCATTAAAGAATTTGAAGAATTTTGGTTCACCAATAAGAGAAACGACAATAAATCCCTCTACTGGTGTCCCAAATTTGGCTCTATGGACTTGAGAATAACATATCCCACAAAAACATATGATATAAGTATGTCTACCTATGCGGGTATAATCATGCTTTTGTTTGCTCCACAATCCGCTGATGCAGATGGCAATGAAGTCCTGGCATTTGATGAAATGAGAGAACTAACGTATGACGAGATCAGAGAGCTCACTGGTATCCCCGAGGCTGACTTGAAGAGACAATTACAATCAATAGCGGTCGCACCAAGACTGAGACTCTTGGTCAAAGTACCAATGACCAAGGAAGTAAACAATAGCGATGTATTTAAATTGAATGAGAAGTTCAAGTCTCCTTCCACCAAAGTCAAGGTTTTGACTGTTTCAGCCTCCTCTAGTGGTACTTCAAGTGGTATGAAAGTTCCTTCTACCAATGACACACCACTAACAAAAACGGCTCAAGAAGAAGAACTTGAAGAAGTACAATCAAGCATTCAAGAAGGTCGTAAGATAGAAGTTAATGCTGCAATTGTGCGTATAATGAAATCCCGTCGTACAATCAATCATAACGATTTGATAAGTGAATTAGTCAAACAGTTGCATAATAGATTCCAGACACTGACTATTCTTATAAAACAAAGAATTGAAGATTTGATTGATAAGGAGTATTTAAAAAGAGATGATAACGATAAAAGTATATACCATTATGTTGCTTAGGCTATAATAAAATTATTTAACCTGTAATTCTCGATAACCTGTAAAATTATGAAGTTGAATAATTCCTAAACTAATATAAACATATTCAAATAACCCAAGATTCAAATACTTACTTGGGACAGTATTAAGCATGTCTGCTAATGATATATTAGACGTTTTGAATGTCCAAAGGGACGACCAGAACCAGCCGGCGAAAAAGAAACAAAAGGTTGGAAATGAGCATACTTCTATGCCTCGTCAAACTGGAATGGCTAGAGAGTTATACAACTTATTAGGACCAAATACACCGCCAGTTAACATGTCGGTTGCTTCAAGTAACACTGGGATTAAGGATAAGCTTAATTTGAAGCCGTCTCCGTGGACGAGAATGCCATTTACACCAGTTACTTCTAAATCTGGTGACCAAGTTGAATTATTCCATTGGGTTAAAGGATCAAGAGAATTGCTAGAGCAAGAGGAGGCTACAAATAAGAAGCCGTATTTCTTTGAAAAATTTAATACGAAGTTGGATTTGCCAGAACTAATGGATGAAGAAACGTATAATGTGTATATGAATGAGATCAAGGAGGAAGAAATAAAGCAACTTGAAGAACAGAAAGAAAAGGAAGATAAAGAAAAGATAGATCTGAAAGAGAAAGAGCAAAAAGAAAATGAAGAACTGAAAGCAAAGGCGGAAAATGAAGAAAATGTAGAACAAGAGGAACAGAAGGGGGGAGGGAAAAAGGAGGAAGAACAAGATAAAAAGGCCGATGAGAGCGATAAAAAGGTCATTGATGATAAAAGTGAAGTTTCAAGTCAAACTAATAATAATACCAAAGAATCTGAAAAACAAGAAGTTGAGGACGAAACCACGCAAGATAATGATTCTGAAAGGGAAACTAATGAATGGACATATGAAGAGACAAAACATCTATTTGAATTGTGTAATGCGTTTGAGTTGAAATGGCCTGTGATATATGATAGATTCAACAACTCAAACCGTTTATTGGAAGACTTGAAAGAACAATTTTATAGAATAAGTGTTAAAATAATAGAATCTCAATCCAACTTAAATCCAGCATTAGTTGATAGTCTTAAGGCATTCTCTAAATCAAAAGAAATAGAACGAAAACAATATTTAGAAAGTCTTCTTAAGAGAACACCAGCTGAAATTGCCGAAGAGGAATCACTTGTGATTGAAGCACGCCGATTTGAACTTGCGGCAAAGAAAATGCTCATAGAAAGATCGCATCTTTTAACATTGCTTGATTCCCCCCAGACTACTCAATCAGTTCAACAGTATCAATCGTCCCAAGGCTTAGCCAATTTATATAATAATTTGATGATTATCGATAAACACCAGAAGAAACGCCAATTTCAACAACAGCAAAGAACAAGTAACTCGAATAGCCATGATCCGATTCCTCCTCCAATCCCAATTGCGGCTTCATCGTCGTTCAAGAAGGAGCGCAACTTCCAAACTCATTTACAACAATATTTATCAGGCTTCTTAAAACAAAATGCCTCCAGCAATGATTCAAAACAAGAAACTAATGCTATCCAGCAATTATTGATGAAGCGATTAACAGTGAAGGAAGAAGAAGCATATGGGTTACATTACCATGCTAATGAGAAGCTCACTCCTGGAGTTATTTTGAGATCTACTCAAAGGTTGCCTGGTTTGCAACAAAGACAATCTGTATTAAAGTCTGTCAACACCATTCTTCAAGAATTGGACATTCCTACAGCAGGCGGCACCAGCTGGAAACCGGTTATGCCTACCAGAAAGACTATGACAAAATATGATGAGTTATTAAAGTCTGTGGTCGCATTGTTGGATGTTAAAAAGGGTAGAGATAAATTAGAATCAGAAATCAGATTAATTAAAAGCCAACGGGGTTTACAATAAGTTCATTGATTGTATATTATATGTATATTATATTTATATTTATTATAATGCAGAATATCTATAGATATAATTAATGCAAAATGCTGGATGCTGTCGTAGTATTTATCCCTTGAACGGCCTAAAAGCTAATATCCAAGGGCAATGATGTGGAGAATAATTCACTCGATAACTTAGGTCGAAGAATTTTGATCAACAAATCATAGGCATGATCTGATGATGCTTTAAGCTTATTTAGATTATCTTGAGTAGTATTTTGTAGACTATTGTCACTGACCACACTTCCTGGCTGTTGTATATCAAATAGAACATATGAAGAAAACGGAAGACGTAAATCAATGGTTGAGTTGTCGGTATTAGAATTTTCATACGTCTCTATGAAATCATTTATCGTGCTTAGTACCAGCGTTCTATCCTTGTATCCATCATATAAATAATATGCCTCTCGAAGTATCGCAAATGCAGCATTAAATGCCTGTATTTGATAAACCTTGTACGCCTGAAACCTTTCTTCATTCTTTCCTCTCAAAGACCCGAAATCTACCAACAGTCTTAGGAACTTTTTGAAGACTTGTTCTGATACCAAAACCTTATAATTTTTTAATTTAGAATAAAGATATTCCATCAACAGAGATATAAAAATCCATCTCTCCTTTTGGTTGTTGGCAACAGACTTCATGTAAATACTAATAAGGTGATAAAGTAAATCAAAACTTTCCAAAGAAATATACTCGTCTAGTATTAAACTAGCATCCTTTTGGAAATAAATAGCTGATGATATCTCATTATTTAGACGTATTAGTTTTTCTTTCAATGGCAACACATGCCATCTATATTTATTTGACTCGTGTTGTCTAATACCTAATTTCCTTGATAATGAGCTATACTCATCGATGGATTGAATAAATTCAGCACAATACTTTTGTACTGTTTCCACCAATTTTTTGCAATAGTCCACATAGCTGCTGGATAAGTAATGTACGTTGTATTCTTCATTTAGTGATTTGATTAGCTCTTCTAAATATATTATTTTCGTTGCTTTCGAAAGCCTTTCATCTTCAGCGATGTTAAAAATGATATTAGAAGCTATGAGCAGTTTAAAAGTCAGCATCTGAAATGAAGTAAGTTGTTCTGGGACGTATTCCTTTTTAAAAATAAATAGCCGGTTATGAGATTTCATCAACAGGTTAATTATCAAAGAGAGGTATGGAGACGTAGAAAACAATGCTAAACTCTTTAACAATGCTAAAATAATACTGTCAACATAATTCGAAAGACCTGTAAACGATAATAGTTCATTATAGAAGAACAATACAAATTTCTCTCGCAGATGGGCATTTCCAATATATGGATATTTCTGCAAAACCAAAACATTCCAATTTACTTCTTTTAATACGGAATTACATCGAATCCAAACTTTTATAGTTTCTTCAATTATTTCTGTGGCACGATCCTCTGTCAATTGATTTACAAATGGAAACCTACCCATTTGCGTATGTAAAAAGGAGAAGCATTTCTCTTGGACAATGTATATCAATTCAAGATTTTTCTCAGAAATAGCAAATTGATCTGCCTTAATGATGTTATTAATTGTCTTTAATAATAACTTCACAAGTGAAACAGAAATTTCATCCGTAAATTTATTAAATTCAAGGCGTCTAACTAATGCAAAAAACATGAAATGATTATTAAATGTATATGTACTATTGATATTTGGAACGAAGTATCTGTCCAAACCAACCAATAGTTTTTTCCATATTTTCTGTACCCCTGGCAATAACGGATATAGATCTATCATGGTTTCTACCATAATTTGATACGAATCAACAGGGATACTATTTCCCTTACTTGTCGCAATATTGGAATACGTTTCTAGTCCCTCATTGGTAATAGTATACATGCTAATATCGTTTGAGGTTCTTATTTGCTGCACAAGATCAAGAACTTGATTTCTCAAGTCAACGTCAGAAAGCTGAGATAGAAGCAAGATGAAATTAAACCGATTGACAAACATAGCAAAGCTCTTTGAGCCTTTTTGATAGTGGTAGTGACTTGAAGTAAACAACTTACTAATGAGTCTCTTTTTATTTCCACCATATGGTAAACTTGATACGTAGCAGTACAATAGATGCATAAACCTCTCAAAAAAAGATGTATTAGGGATGCTATCTCTTGTAATTAAAATGTCTATCAATTCTGGCTCATTTTTCTCATCATCAAAATTGGAAAACTTACGAGCAGTTATGGCCGAATAAATTGCAGTTATAAGCTTCTCTTCAAAAGGCCATGAAAATCTTTCATTTAAGGAATAAATAATTTCAATGAATTTATTATGAATAATAGAATTATCATCCGATTTATGAGCATTATAAATAATGTGGAAAGATGACCAGTTGGACTTACTTGTTGGAATAAGTGATGCCATGTAATAGAGCATATCAAATAAACCTAAAGATGGCAATCTTAGACTAATTAAACGGTTTAATGCTTTATTGATCGATGGCCACCAGATTTCATCACAAGTTTTGAATAACAAATACATCAAATGTAAAGATTCAAAGTTTAGCAGCAGCATTAATTCATCATCGCTCGCAGTCAAGATATCAATATCCATGAATTGGAAATAAAGTGTCCAGTACTTTACACAGTATCTATTGTAATCAGTATATCTCAATTCAATGTTTCGCCTATCCAAAATATTCCTTTGTGATACTTGAATAAAAATATAATACAACAATAGAACATATGGAAAGAATGCAAGCTTCTTGAGAACTTTATCCTTCTTCCTAATTTTACAAAGATCATCAAGTATTTGAATTAGATAGGTCCATGAATTTTCACCAGGCTTTTCTTGTAGTATTAAAAACCACTTGATAACCCCTTTGATAGCCTGATAGATCTCTTTGCTTAAACTTTCATTAGAGTAAATTTTCAGATCACTAAGCAATCTAGATAGGTGGAAAAGAAGCTTTTCACAATTCTCATTGGAATTAAGCTTATCAATTAAAGTAAAAGAATATTTTTCACCCATAACAATTATTACAAATGAATCTCTATCATATATGGAAATCACACCCAATTTTAACGAATGTATTTTGTTCATGTCAATGTCATCAAATATAATATTATTCGATATTTCAACATTATAGATATTATCTTGATTTTGAGCATATTGGAGATGGCTAGGTAAAACTCCCTTTTTGTTATAAGAGAAGTTAATGTCTTTGGCTTTAACAAATATATTTGTACTCTCAGCTTCAAATGCAGTAGTGCTTATATTCGGAGTCCTCAGAAAATAATAGTCTGTTATAAGCATGTCTTTTTCAGACTTTTTAGAGCTTACGCCGGTGTTTACGCCATTTACATCTTCTGTGTGTCCTTTCTTTTTGTTCTTTACCTTCGTATCACTACCCGAAATTCGTTTTTTCTTTAATCGCCCAAAAGAGACCTTATTAAAATTTTTAAAAGGAATTCCTGAATTGCCTATCTTTTTTTTATATTTTCGTTTGCTTATACCAGCCCTTGATACCGTAGAATTTAGACGCTTTGCACTTCCTGTCATTACAGAGGGGTTCCACTTTCCCAAAGTCTGGCGTATACTTTTATCATTTACATGTGTTCTCCTTTTCTTTCCTGTTGTATTGCGATTTCGGAAAGTAGAAGAATATGCGAATTGTGGATCTATTCTGTTATCTTCTGTAACAGAATCACTGTCTTCATTATGCCTATATAATAGATGCATATTGTCCCCGTAGTAATCTGTTCGTAAATCTTCTTCAGCATGACTTTGTATGTCAAAGAACTCTCTATTTTCAGTGTTGTTTTCAATAGTATTATCAAAAGATCTTGAAGCGTAATCATCGTATACGCCTGTATTGCTAGATTCAGAATAATCAGAGAAGACATCAACGCTTTCGTCCGATTCAAGATTATCTGTATCAATCAATAAGGGAATTGCTTGGTTTTCTGAGGGTTCAAAATTATGATAAAATGCTGGAGAATCTTGATAGTAATTGTCGTCATCAACAAATGTGGTCAATTCATTCTCTAAATTAGTGTCCCGATTGTTCCTGATATTTGATTTTTTAATAGCTAGACCCTTTCTATACTCATTATCATTCCGTTTCCTATGATCGGTCTTTGATGTCTTAGGTCGGTATAAATCTAATCTCTTTGCAGATTCAGGTAATGTCCCCCGTAACACATTCCTTTCTCTTCGAAATTTTCCACCGACCCTCACCATTCTATCACTTTCTTCCGACTCATCAGTATTCAGTAGATTTCCAACTGATAACTGCTTGTCTGAGACTTCGTCTTCTTCGTCGTCGACAATTATGGAATGATTTTTACGACTGAGAAACAATATGCTAGAATCTGATTCATCCAGTTCACTATCAGTTGAAAAATTGATCTCGTTAGATTCAGCCCGGTTACTTTTCTCCTTGGGAAAACTGGGCTGACTCGTATCCTCGGTAAACTGAGACGATAATTCCAGATCCTTAAGAAACCCAGGCCTTTTGCCTAAGAAAGCATAGAAGCTTTTTGCCTTATACTTCTCATCGCTCGAATATCTAGATTTCTTTTTCAAATAGATTTGATTCAATAATTTTACTATTGCATCTAAATCAGACTTTTCCAGGTACATCTCGTTCAACGAGTTGATGCTGCTTAGTCCCAACCAATGTGCCTGATCCGCTATATATGGATGCGTACTAGCGAAATTTCTCTTACGAAGACCACGCCTCGAATTCTGATTTACGTTGGATTCCCGAAGTAGCTCCATATCATCTTGCTCTAAATTATGTCGTATTCTCCCCAAGTCTCCATTATCCAACTGGTCGGCATTATATGTTCCAGACCCTTCCTCCATTCCATGTACGGATCTTTCTCTAGCTGCATCGTCTTGATGCACCCCATCACCCAACAGACTTGCAACGGAAACAGCCGCTGCCATTGGTGGCTCATTGGTTAACTCGGGTACTAATTCAGAAAACCGTGATTGCCTTAATTCGAAGCAAATCAGCCTTCTTGTAGGTTCTGGCATATCTCGTAGGGTCTGTGCAACCTTCAGGTACGATATTACGCCCGGCAGCAAGAGTATATCTTCATCGTCTTCTGAATCCGTAATATAATCGCCCATTATGCCATATGCTCAATGCCGCTATGATTTTGTAGACTTAATATTGCAATCGTTCTAATGTCTTGATGAATACGCGTGTAACTTGAAGGTGAAAATTTTGATAATGATCCGTTAAATTGTAATCCAAAGATATTTAGACACTCTGGATAATATATGATTATTTTTAAATGTAATAATGGCTTGCTAGAAGCTTCAAACTTGCCGTTAGCTTACTCCATATCTAGTCATTTGTAGTATTTACATTTCTTAAGTTTTATTTGGTCACGTGAATTTTGCACTTTTTAATGAACATTAGATGAGAGGCCAACCCAAGAACCTCCATTACAATAAGGTTAAAGAGATTCGTTAATATGGACAATAGAAGGGTATTCCGATCTTATAAAGAGAAGGTAAAGGATTCAGCAACACCATATGCTAGGCCTAATAATGGACTATTCTCTAAGATGAAGCTGTTTCTTACTGGTGCATCGCTTTGGTCCAACCATGAAACCGCCGGTCACGATGATCAGATCGCTGATAATACAATTCCCATGGATATCGAAAAGGGTGAAAAAAAAGAATCAAGCATCAAACCTTTCAGCTTTCCGGAACCAGATACAAGTGTGTTCAAAACTCCGTTAAAATCCAACCAGTCGAAAGCTCCCAATCAGGTTTTGTCCAGTTTCTTTCAAGACAAAGGTGACAAGCCCCTTACGGATGTAGAGTACGAGGGAATAGTGAGTTTGTTGGCAAAATCCAAATCGGCGTCCAATACGCCGAATAATAGTGTTGTGTATCGAGGAGATGGTGCATCGAGACAATTTGAGTCTATCGCCGATTCAACGGACCTAGGGAATAAGGACGCCGATACATCTACGTTTAGGTCGTCTGGTTCGAATTTGTTCGCTACGCCCTACAGCCAACGGACTTTAAAAAACACCAGTTCGAATGACCATGTTCTCTCGACTCCAGAATACAAGCCAGTGTATCATACTATCAATGAAAATTTCAACACCAAAAACGTTCCATCTGTAAAAAGGGTTTATCAATTTTCAGGTTTGCCATCGCCGTATAGAACTAGAATAAGGGCCCCAAGTCTATCAGCTAAGCCAAAAATCTCAACGAAAAAATCGCCATCAATTCCAAAATCTCCATCAGCCCAAAAGGCCCCTTCAAAGCCGTTGAGCAATGCTGCAAACTCATTATTAAATATTTTAGATGGTAACACGCATTCTGAAGATATTGAAATGAAGGATACACCTAACAATAAGAGCGATATTATTGAACAGTTTTCCAATCCATATCATAGACCTCAGTCGGTCAAAAAGCCTAAAAGCCAAGATAGCAACAAGTCGCAGTCTTCAATCAACGCTAGCACTCCAATAAAAAAGAAGAATACGTTGCTCACTGCTAGCGATATCAACAAAACTATTTCCTTCGACAAGTCTGAAGAATTGCCTAAAGAAAAGACTGCGACCTCAAGAGATCATGAAACTTCAAAATCTCATAGTTCATTTGTCTCTTCTACACGAAACAATGAAGGAAAACCAGATTTTAAGTCCGCCAGTAACCAAATCAAATTCAATGAACCAAAGGATGAGCCGAAAGTCAATGACAAGAGCACTAATATCGCTGCTAATGGCAGTAACGAAAACTCCAAAGATGTCAGCCAATTCTCTAGTAGTCAATTTCAAACTAAGACAAATGGCTTTTCGTTTGGCAAAACTACAAAACCAAATATCGACTCTAATCCAGTGTATAATATTTCCACCAAACACCAGGAATTCATATTTCCAGAAATAATCCAATCAAAGGTTAGCTTGGACTATAACAAGGTGGACAAGTATAAGCCTTTATTTGATTTTTAATATTGCCTGCTTGATATGTAGTACATGATGTTTCTTTAATACATGCCTTTATCTTAGAAAAGTAATAAGTTGCCCTGTATATAATAACTATACGATCTGAAATACAAAAAAACAGTATACGATTAATTTTAACAATTGGTCTACAAACAGAAAGTCTTTAATAATGGCATCTGAGTTGAATTCGGTTCTTTTGGTCGGTGGTGCAGGGTTTCTTGGATTACATCTTATCGAACAATTTTATAAAAATTCTCCAAACACCAAAATACACGTCTTTGATGTTCGTCCAATAGCTGAAAAATTATCACCATATTTTACATTTCCAACTAGTGAAATTGTTTTCCATCAGGGTGATTTAACGTCAGAGGCAGATGTTGAAGATGCAATTAATAAATCACAATGTGATGTTATTGTTCATTCAGCGTCACCTATGCACGGACTTGCACAAGAAATCTATGAAAAAGTGAATGTTGAAGGTACGAAGAATTTGATTAAAGTAGCGAAAAAATCAAGAGTAAAGGCATTGGTATATACCTCATCTGCAGGTGTTATTTTCAATGGGCAAAACATCCATAATGCCGACGAATCGTGGCCATATCCAGACGTTCATATGGATGGTTATAACGAGACTAAGGCATTTGCCGAAACAGCAGTAATGGAAAGTAATGATCCTAACGGTTTGTTGACTGTTTGCTTAAGACCTGCGGGTATTTTTGGACCTGGTGATAGACAATTAGTACCGGGATTGAGAGCAGCTGCAAGATTAGGCCAATCTAAGTTTCAAATCGGAGACAACAACAACTTATTCGACTGGACTTACGTTGGAAATGTAGCGGACGCTCATGTATTAGCTGCACAAAAAATTTTAGATAAAAGCTTGTCCCATAAACTTGGTGGTGAAACATTCTTCATTACCAATGACGCACCTACTTACTTTTGGACTTTAGCGCGTACCGTTTGGAAGGCAGATGGACATATCGATAAGTACAACATTGTTTTAAACAGACCTGTCGCTATAGTTGCCGGCTATTTATCGGAGTTCTTTTCGAAGTTATTGAAAAAAGAGCCGGGATTGACCCCGTTTAGAGTTAAGGTTGTATGTGCTTATCGTTATCACGATATATCCAAAGCCAAAAATGTTCTTGGATATAAACCGCAAGTTGACCTTGAAACTGGTATCAAATATACCCTAGACTGGATGAACGAATCCAGTTAATCATTATGTACATTATATAAATAGGGCAATCGAACTGTGAATATGATATTATCTTAACTATTGTGTAAAGACCTATTAATAGACGAATGTGTACATACCTCTGCATCGCCTGATTTGATGATTCCTGCCCCATCTATGTCAGTATAAACTCGCCCTAAATAGTACTAAATAGCCGCAAATAAAGTCGGTGTTTTTCGTCAAGCATCTTACATGCCCCAACCTATAACGAACCTACTATATTCTGTTAAATAAACTATTTTTGATGTCCTTCATATGCGCAACACCCACCAAGAAATTATTCCGCCTCTGACACACTTCATTGCTTAATTGCATCAAGTATTTAGGATCAACAATTAACTTTCGCATAGCGTATTGAACTGCCACGATTAATGTGCCCACAAACATTAATCTTCACGTTTACCATACCAAACTTGGGTCCAAAACCAATATTTTGGAATCGCGTTTGATTAACAAAGAGAAGCTTCCAAATTCCAGACTCTGCAATTCTGCGACAAAGCTTGCTAAGACACCACTTGATAGACCCTAAATTCCCGGATTCGAATCCTAGTTGCAGAGGCTTATTCGCCTAGCTGGCACTATTTTCCAAAAAGGATATTAATTTTGCTTTGTTCAGTAATACTCCAGCTTCGCCACCTAGCGCCACTTAAGCGCGAAATATGTACCTGCATTCTTTGAAAGGTAAATTTTTAAGCATATTTGAGGTTCATGTCAACAGTGGTCAAAACACATTTTGATTGTTTAACATCAATAACTAGGAAATGATCTTGGGCTCTCAATAATAACCTATTGTTACATTTGTTGAATCAATAGCCCTATTGACTTAATATACTTAATTTCACACGGATATCGTGTTTCGTGTATTAATAATTTCGAGTAATAAAATATGGTCGAATATATATAAGCATATTTGTTCTGCTGAAAAAGATGAAAGAATTTGTAGTGAGTTTATTCTAATATCTTTGTTCATTTTTCTAATAGTTAAGTGACAACTATACATTCGTTATATATAAGAATTACTATACAAAGATGTTTAAGTTACCATTATTGTTAGCTTTTATTTTTGGTTTATTGACCTGTCAATTAGTACTCGCAGAAGATGTACCAGAAGTCGAAGTTGTCGGTAACAAGTTTTACTTCAAAAACAACGGTTCTCAATTTTTGATGAGAGGTATTGCATACCAACAAAATACTGAAAACTCAACTTCTAAGGAATTCGTTGATCCTCTTGCCGATGGTGATGCTTGTAAGAGAGATGTTGAGTATCTTCAAAAATTGAACACCAACACATTAAGAGTTTACGCACTTAACCACTCTAAGAACCACGATGAATGTATGAAGACTTTCGCTGACGCTGGTATCTACATTATTGCTGATTTATCTGAACCAGAACTTTCTATCAAAAGAGATAATCCATCTTGGGATTTAGAATTATACGAAAGATACACCGGTGTTGTTGACCAATTTGCAAACTATTCGAATGTTTTAGGCTTCTTCGCAGGTAACGAAGTTACTAACAATAAATCCAACACTGATGCTTCTGCGTTCGTGAAGGCTGCTATCAGAGATACCAAGAAGTACATTTCAGACAAAGACTATAGAGAAATTCCTGTTGGTTACTCTTCAAATGATGATGAAGACACTAGAATTGCAATTGCTGACTATTTCTCTTGTGGTGAACTTGATGAAAGAGCTGATTTTTTCGGTATAAACAACTACGAATGGTGTGGCGATTCCAGCTTCAAGTCTTCTGGTTACGAGGATCGTACGAAGGAATATAAAAACTTGACTATCCCAGTTTTCTTCTCTGAATACGGTTGTAATGCTAAGAGACCAAGAAAATTCACAGAAGTTGGGACCATTTTCAGCGATGATATGACTGATGTGTGGTCAGGTGGTATTGTTTACATGTATTTCGAAGAAGCAAACAAGTATGGTTTAGTCTCGACTAGCGGTGACAGTGTAAAAACATTAGATGATTTCAAATATTATTCGTCTGAAATTAACAAGATTTCTCCATCTTACGCTAAGAAGTCCTCTGTTAAACTGGCTTCTAATACTCTTTCCTGTCCTGCATCCGCCTCGACTTGGAAAGCTGCATCTAAGTTACCTCCAACTCCGGATAAGGATACTTGTAACTGTATGTCAAAGAGTTTGGAATGTGTTGTTTCTGATGACGTTGATGAAGAAGATTATGGTGACTTGTATGGTACTGTTTGTGGTGATATTGAGTGTGACACTATTAATGCCGATGGTCAAAAGGGTAAGTATGGTGCATTCTCTTACTGTTCCAGTAAAGATAAATTATCTTATGTCTTAAATGCGTACTATGAAAAGAATGGCAAGCTGAGTTCCGCTTGTGATTTTAAGGGTTCTGCCTCTATTAATAAAAAGGCTTCAGCTGATAAGTCCTGTTCTTCAAAGATTTCCCAAGCTACCAAGGGTGGATCTAGTTCTTCAGGTTCTTCAGATTCTAGTTCTGGTTCGGGCTCTGGTTCGGGTTCTGGTTCTGGTTCGAGCTCTGGTTCTGGCTCAGACTCAACTTCTACTAAGCTGTCTTCTGGTAACTTATCAATGAAGAGCATCTCAAAGGGTGAATTATTAACGGTTGTCGGAATGGTCACCTGTTTCGTTGGTGGTATCTCATTCGTATTAGTATAATCGAGTGAATTAATGAGGATGTATTTTATATATAGTTGTAATAAATTTATTAAATTGTAATCTATTTCTATATTAGCTCGTTACCATGAAAATTTCGTTAAGTGCTTTTGCATCCATGACGGATGCCCTTTTTTGCTTGATCCACTTTGATCTGACAGATAGTCTCGTTGCTATTTGTTGATTTAATTGCTCTTTTGGCATGAGCATGCTATCACGGGTTACTTCTTTCACCTTTTGCTCTGTCTTTCCTTTATTCTTCTCTTTCTTCTCCTTTCTTTCTTTCTTCAGCTTTTTCTCGTTTTTATCCTTCTTCTCGTTCTTATCCTTCTTCTCTTTCTTGTCTTTCTTGTCTTTCTTGTCTTTCTTGTCTTTCTTCTCTTTCTTTTCCTTCTTTTCCTTCTTTTCTTCCTTCTCGTTCTTATCTTTCTTCTCTTTCTTCTGCTTGTCCTTCTTGATATCACTATTTTCCTTCTGAGCCGTCTTGGCTTCTTTTACCTTGCGGTCCTTCTTTATTTTTTTCTTCTTATGCAGTTTAGAATCTGTACTCGCCTCTGATTGTTCGCTTGAGTCTACTGAGTCTATTTTTCTTTTCTTTATGGTTCCCTTATCAAGAAGCTTTTTAGCTTCCTTGTCCCATGTGCTCTGCAAAACTTCTCCTTTGATAAATTGGATTCCCCATTTACCATTAATAATATTATCTTTTCTTTTTCTTTCGATTTCTTTGTTTATTTGTTCCTCTTTTCCATTAAGTCTCCCAAGGATCCTTTGGAAAACGTCTAAACCAGAGCATTCACCACTATCAAATTCATCAGTCTTCTGTTTCTTAGCTAATTTGGAACCTAATCCCAAATTATCATCCTTTATGGAAACCTTGACGTGTGAAGTGGTAGCATGATCAACTAAACCCAATCCTTTACCTGGCTTCCAGCCCATTCTTTCCAAATATTGATGACCAAATCTGGAAGTATCATTGGACCAGTTGGTATTTCTTGGATCTAAACCAAATCTTTGTTTCACTTTAGTTCCCGCTAAACCCATAATGCTACAAATTGATGCTTTATTCCTCTGTCCTCCTAGGATACTTTCAATTCTAGTTACAAAATACGAAAAAAAAAAAAATTTAAAAAGAACTTCATATGCGATGTATTCCTGTGTACAACAAAAAAAAATCTACACTAATCAGCATATTCATTATATTTACTCCCTAAATTCAGCTCAGCTCAATAACCTAGAATAGAAAACCAATCATTTTTTACCCAATACCCTTGGTTCTTGCCCTTATGGATACAATTAGTTTTCGAAAGCCATTTCATGACACAAAGAAAGTCTGAATACCCTAAAACTGGCCGCAACTTCGAATAAATAATTACTTCGGGTACACCAGGCCTGAACACTATGTAATAAAGTATGCTTATGATAATCTTTGTCCACATTTGAGTATTAATATTTCCATTCAAATCTAGCCATATGTGAGAGCAAGCTTTACCTGTTGGTATTGGTGTATTTTTAAGATCCTCTTTCTTTATTTCTAAATAATTACCGGTTGCAATGATATCGCACGCTAACTTTTCTTTATCAATCAATCTTGATTCATACCCATTAAATTTGTATGGCTTATCGACACGAATCAAGTCAATAACTTCTTCTGAAAGAAAATGCAATAGAGTTGCCATTTGACCACTTAGAATACCATGCGATAAAATAAGGCCTTTAGATGCTTCTGATATAATTAGCATATTATTCTTGAACTCGGCTGCCTGATTAAAGAACTTGCTAGTAAAAATCTTCAGGATAAATGCATTCTGAACCCTATCGGTTAAAATAAATCTTGTGTTCGAGTCATCCAAAGAATGTGAAAGTTCTTTATCCTTAATGAGTCCTAAAGATGCTTCTTTAATGGCTTCGTCATCGTATTCGGATAATATTTGATTCACTCTATCACTAGAAAATTTATCTTCTGGTGTGACAAATATAGCTTTCAAAACAGTCCTATGTTCATCGTATTTTTCTCTTTTAACTTCTGGTATCTTGTCATAAGTAAAATTTGCATTACAAAGTATGGCTTCTTTACGCCTCATTGAATTATCCTCAAGTTGTTCAAATAAATCTTGCTGATGATCACTGTTTTCTGAAAATATATATTCTTCCAAATTATCATACACGGTATCATATAAGGGAGATTTATCTACCACTTCCAAAATGGAACTGTCTGTGTCCCTCCACAAATCCAAAAAGAATTGAATATTAATAGTTTCTAAGTCACTAGCAGATACAAATCCATTTTCTATACCTCTCATTACCACATATTCAAATGAGTCAATCCCCTTCATTACTGCTGGTAATCCGCCAACAAGTTTTCTAACCAGGGTCCATTTCAGTTTGATTTCATTTACATTTATATCATTGAACAATGTAGCAATTTTTTCAAAATCAATCGCTCCTCTTTTGAAAGTCCGAGAAATAACAACTGCCCGATATAACGTAGTCGCGTCAGATTTATCAAATTTAATAGGCATACGATGTTTGATATTAGACGTACTAGTTACTCCATTCCCCTTTTTGGATGTTGCCTTCCGTTTTCTTTTAGACTTAGACGAGACAAGAGATGAAAGCGGGTCTCCAGCCTTTGCATCACTCAGTTTTGCATCAACCTTGGCAGATAAATCGTTCTCTTCTTTAACAGTAACCTTCTTTTGTTTAACATTCTCCGACACGTGCTGATCTCTTTCAGATAGCGACTCCAAACGGCCTTTTCTTTCCTTTTTGGTTAATGATATTTTAGGTTGAGCATAAATAGTAACCTCGCCTTCAATTATACGTCTGCTTGCCTGATTATTTGGGCGTAACCCTTTATCTATCAAACATTGGTGTTTCATCTCCTCGATCTTTTCATCCAGTGGTTTAAGATCAGGTGAGGTTAATATCAATAGCTTCCTGGAAATAGGTTGCCCTGACCTAATAAACTGAATATCTTGAACTTCAAGTTCACCATTATTTATTAATAACGAAACATCTCGAGCTAAGGTCTTTTTGTCAGTAATAGTTGAATTGCAGAGTCGTTTATCCAATAGACGACATAAATTTGCAGTAGTATAAGTGACTCCACCTAAATCTTTTATTATATTTATTAACTCGGTTCTTCTTTTTATTGCTTTTAGCGACCCTGAATGTGTAGATAGTTTAGCGGATGTCACCTTCTTTCTCTGAAATTTCAAATCCGAATCAGCTGGCGGCTTAATTGACAGTATATCACTTAAACTTATGGGACCACTAATATTGAATTCTTCCCTTTCATCGGAACGAATTGCTTCAACAACTGATGATCTCTCATCCAGTTGATATTCATCGCTACCTGCTAATAAAGAAGGTTTCGGAAAGGATTCTATACGGTCCACATTACTGGTGGATTTTTCAGCATTTTTTTTAGGTCTTCCCCTTGGCTTTTTGATTTCAGATTCTCCAGTAGAGCTAATTTTGGCTTTCTTAAGAGATCTCTTATTGTTAGCATCCAGCTTTCTTTTTTTAGAGTTAACTAACGATCCCTGTGGAACTTTTCCCAAAGGTTGAAAATATTTCTTATTCAAATTTTCAAGTGAAATATTTTCGACTGTCGATGTTGTCTTTTTGTTAGATTTCTGCTTTTCAGAAGGTAATGATTCCGAATATTGCGTACTAAAATATCTATAAAATTTGAACTTTCCTTCAAAATCATATGCTCTAATGATAGCTGTTTGACTGTAAGCATCACTATAATTTTTCAAAACCTTTGATTTTCCATTATCAATTACATAACTGGTCAACGAATCTAATAATTTTATAATTGGGCGATAATCTGATAAACCGGTCAAGTTCCGTATTAATTCCATTGACGTGGCTCCATGTTTTTCTGTGCTCAAAATACCTTGATATAATTGGTTTGATAGAGGAAATATAGTATTAAACGTAGGAATTATGTCATTTTCATAATCATCATCTTCTTGGTTGGGATTGTCATCAAGTTCATTAAAAAAATCGACATAATCAGAAATTTCGTCCGCGTCTTTAGGAATATCTTTAAGATACTTGATGCAATAAACTAACTGTGACTGATTTGGATCTTTCACCATTAATCTTTCTGCGTATCCACGCTTATGAAGATATTCGATTATACTTCTAAAAAACTTTCCTGATGACCTTCCATTATCCAACTTGAGCTCACTTTTCAAATCCTTAAATCCTCTTAGTTTATTGGGTGCATTTTTTAACGATTGCATGATGAATTGCTTTAATTTACTAACGTTTCTTGAACTATCAAAATCTTCGCCAAAGTCAGAGGGAGCCAGCTCAATTTCATCTTCACTGAATTTTTTATGGATGCACAAACTGGTATGCTGACTAGATTTCTCATTGTAGACATTTTTCTTTATGATGAACCCCAATTCTTCTAATTTTCGTAATCTTAAAGTCAATGATCTGGGATCTTGGCCAGTAGCTTTACACAAATCCGGTGCATAAATACCATTCTGGCCATATTTGGCTATTTCACATAATAACTGAAACGGATATTCTCCTAGTTGAAGCTTTAATCTTTTTGAGTTTCCAACTCCAGTCAAGTATCTCCATTGCGTTTCTGAACTAGGCATTATTTTAAGGACTCTTTCTTCACCCACTTCTTCCAAGAAACTCTTATAGCTTGGCAATATTGCCACAGGACGATCACCATCGATTATATACAGATGATTTATGATATCAGATCCATTATAGAAAAAGAGCCATTGCCATATTATCTGTTTTTGAAAGTCATCTAATGATGTCAGCTGCAATTTGTGTGCTACTTTCTCCCACATTTCAAATAATGAAATACCATGCTGACCAGAGAAAGCAAGCGTTTCTAAGATATGAGAAACTAACTCGCTTGGAGGACACGAAAACAGCATACTAAACAATATTTAGTAGTGATGCTTGATGTTATTAAACGACTACATGTAAACAAGAGGAGGTTCCATACAGTTTCTTGTTTTCTGGGTGTTGGTATATACACGACTTTAATGATGACGACATCGTCTATTTTTTTACGATACTTGAAGATTCTGTTTTTTCTTGGTTTCTTTATAATAAACTTTTTTGATGATAAAAAGATGTTGTCAGATGACGAACCTTTAAGCTTGTCCTCATACGCTTTAGCGGCTCTCGAAGAGTTCAAAAAAGAGGAAAATGAAAGACAAGAGAATTTTGCATCCTTATACAAGAAGTCTGAAGAGGACTTTGCAGCTCAGAAAGATATTACTATTGATACCTTCCAAGAAGACTGGCAACTTTCTCAGTTTTGGTATTCCCATGATACTGCCGAAATATTGGGTAAGGCTTTATTAGAAGGGGCTGATGAAGATACAGTTATTGTTATTGCAAGTGCACCCTCGGTGTATGCAGCGATTAAAAAATTTCCTCCAGAAGAATTGCCAACCAAGCACATTTACATCCTTGAATACGACAGAAGATTCGAAATTTTAGGTGGGTCTCATTTCAGTTTTTATGACTATCATAAACCTCATGAAATCCCCAACCACCTTAGAAACAAGTGTCATAGAGTTTTAGTTGACCCACCATTTTTGGAGGAAGAATGCCAGACTAATTCCGCCATTGCCGCGCATAATCTTCTCGTAAAGGACAAAACTGAAAAAACCATTAATGGTGACTTGAAATACAAATTAGTCACCTCCACTGGTGAAAGGATGAGAGACGTGATCAAGAAAAATTATCCCGATACCTCCATCACCGATTTCTATCCAGAGCATAAAAACGAATTAGGTAATGAATTTAGATGCTACGCTTCGTTCGAATGCTCGCAATGGAAGTTTGCTTAAACACATACGTCTCTAATAATATCCGCAGACGTATATTTTTCTTGTTTTATTTAACTGTTCTTCCTGGTTTACTTTCTTTCTATTGTTGAAAAGTTAATTTTAAATGTATATACCATTAATAATAACGTGGCTTCGATAGCCAGTATTTATTTTATTAACTTTCTGCAGTCTCGTAAAGTTTTATTTCTTTCAAATTTTAAAGCTCTTCATTCTTCTACATTTCTTCGTCTTTGATCATTACTTCATATTGTTGAACTTGATTGAATTTAATGGATATTCTCTGTCTATCAGTATTTTGCAACTCATACATCGTAGAACCACATGATTCTTACCCGGATAAGTCATACTCATATTTTATATGGCACTAAAACAGTTAAGAGCGCAAGAGTAAATCTTGTACTATAACTCATCGCAGCCCTAATCGGAATAATGAACAAATCGTTCCAACAATTTCGAAAAATTTTCCACTCATCAAAACTCCTGATTTATTTATTATAAATTTACTTTACTTTTTCTGTATAAAATCAATTATAATATCCAAAATGTCTTTCTCCGATTTTTCCAAGGTTGAAACCATCAAATCATTAAACGAATTCTTGGCTGACAAGTCTTACATTGAAGGGTATGTATCAAGTTCATTCGTAAAGAAGTTATTGATTTGAGACATAAAATTTCTGATAGTTTACAGAATCATTTGCTTTAAATACTGCAATTGATTACAACTATCAATATTAAACTATAATGAACTTAATGATGATCCTAATCTTTGGTCCGTGTTTATGAGGTGGATTCAAGACCCACCGTATGAGTGACAAAGAAGATTCTAAATATCAATTCTGAATTTATTTTAATTATAAGATTTATATATACGTGTACCTCAATATCAATTGCAAATGATTATTAATTGCATACTAACATAGAATCTAGTACTTCTGCTACTCAAGCTGACGTTACCGTTTACAAGGCTTTCCAAAAAGAATTTCCACAATTTGCTAGATGGTTTAACCACATTGCATCATTCACCGAAGAATTTTCTGAATTACCAGCCGGTAAGGTTCCATCTGGCTCTGCTGCTGCTGCTGAAGACGATGATGATGTCGATTTATTTGGCTCTGACGATGACGTTGATGAAGAAGCTGAAAAAGTGAAGCAACAAAGATTAGCTGATTACGCTGCTAAGAAGGCCGCTAAAGGTCCAAAGCCAGCTGCTAAGTCTATTGTCACCTTAGATGTCAAGCCATGGGATGATGAAACTAACTTAGATGAATTATTAGCTAACGTTAAGTCCGTCGACTTAGATGGTTTAACTTGGGGTGCCCACCAATGGATCCCAGTTGGTTTCGGTATCAAGAAATTACAAATCAACTTAGTTGTTGAAGATGAAAAAGTTTCTTTAGATGACTTACAATCTTCAATTGAAGAATTTGAAGATCACGTTCAATCTACCGATATTGCTGCTATGCAAAAATTATAAGCTATTTATAAGCTTTTAATATATAGTATTTATATGCTATAATTATGTTTATTAATCCTACATTTGCAATGTAATGAGTTAAAGTCGAAATGTCATATGTAGTATATAGATTATATTCATAAAATTCGATTTGATACGTACTCCCAATTCTTCGTTCTATAAGCAAATCTGATAAAGTGGCGTTTCCAATTTGCGTGTTCCTATATGTGTATCTCTTGCATCTTTTCAATAACTAATAATCATCCCATACATCCCCAAAAATGCGTATTTTTTTAAGTCATTATTCAATGACGGTAAAATTGACAAAATTACGGTATTTATAAAAACAAAACAAACCATATTACTTGGCAATTATAATTTCAGTTGATGTGGAGCATAATTAGCTATTCAGTGGGTGATGATACTTTTTATCGGTTTCAAAATTCATATCTATTACTTGTGCTATGTTTTAGAAACGTTCGAACTGCCTGATACCGATGATTATATTAACCATAATGAGAAATATATATATCTCCATTCACACATCTCCCGATACCTTCCACGATTGATTTATAATGCATAATGCCAATTTTTAACTATCCAAGTTGAAAAATTTTGCATTAAATTGAAATAAATCGTCAAGGTTGCTAACCTGTTCAAGATTACTTATATCATCATCATTCCATTGAGACAGAAAGGCAACAGCATCTTTTTTATCGTAGATCAATGTGTCTATTAACTTGCTAAATTTCCCCGCTAGTTTATTGAACTTCCTTAGTTTATTAAAGCTTAAACGTGAAAGCTCAATGTAGTTAAATAATTCTTCATCATTAGAATAATATTCATCATCTACGCTGCCCTCTGAGTTATCATTAATAACCAATTTTAGGATGGGAATTAGTATTGCCTGGAAGAGAAAATACGTGGCATACCAAGACGTCAAATAATCTAGCTCATTTCTCTTGATAAAATTATCAATTAATACAACAGTCTCAATCGAGGCCTTGAAGCAAGTCTTACGACATTTCTTTATCAAATTTAGATAAGATAAATCAAATGAATTATCATTAGTTGACTCCCACAAAATATATCTAAATATTAACATTTGTAGATTTTTATACCTACATATGAGCCTTAATCTTGATACCGCAAACCATTTTGGAACTGATTGATTGTCATTATCATAATGATTACTAGACCAACTATTCAATACGTATGCGTAGGATTTTTCATCATCCTCATCGAAACACAGCGGCAAATTCTTAACAAAGTTCTCTAACAATTCATTCATATCTAATAGACCTATCATTTTAGATTTATCATTTTTCAATTTTAGTACACTAGAATTATAGTTATAGATTCTAGTAGATAGTTTTGTAAGTTCAGACTCATAAATCAATGTGGTGTAAATAGTCGGATAAGTAACAATACTATCTTCAATATTTTCACTGCCATTTAATAGGTTGTCATCAATATTTGACACAGGTTCTAAATCAATAGTACCTAAAGGAGGAATTGTCAATGGTCTTCCAAATGTCAAAGTAGTACCTACATCAAAAAAGTACATCCCCCACCATAACCTTTTCCTAATTTCAATATCTTCAAAGATTCCTAGCTTATCAGCACTTTTAAATTTATGCTTATCAATTCGAACTTCTTTATGCAAACCTAAGCTTGTAGCAATCCTAGTCGATAAACCCAAATAGCTCCAACCGGTATTAGGTTTGTTAGTTTTTTGAACATAATTACTTAAAAGTACAAAACTTTCCAATAATTGAGTATCACTATATTCGAAAATATTCAAGAGTTGAATGAAACCTTTAACCCTTTGGTAGTAGAAAGTATGGATCTTGGAATTTTCTCCCACCTTACACCAAACACCAATAGCTAATACTGTATTCAATAGCACTTGGAAGCTCAACACTTTATTATCATCTTCATTAATATCAAGATCATATTCGTTATATCTTGATTCTTGCCTCTCAATGAAAGCTGAATATTCAGCGAGAAATTTCTTTTTGTTAATGAAAGGATACACCTTGTAGTAATTTTCAAAGAAAGAGTTAACCATAATGGACTGAAAGTTTAGATTATCCAACAAGTCTTCAATTTTACCGCTATTAATGGATTTCCAAATATTATTAATTTCGTCATCTAGTATATGGTCATTGTCGTTTTCTTCATTATTAAAATCATAATTATAATTGTTCAATTTAAGTATACCATTCCCATTCTGTCTCGACTTAGCTTGTAAAAATTTTAATAAACCATTGCTTGAGTTGATACCGAAATACCCATTTGAATTATCAAAATTTAAACCAATATCATTTGACAAAGCTGCCATCCCATCAATACTCGAGTCATATAGAATTTGGGAATTACTGTTGAAATCATCCCTTTCATCGAAAGAATTTAGATCACTCTTTTCTATATTTATCAAATAATCTTCAGGCTGAAACTCACGTTTCTTCTCAGTAGTATTATCTTTAGCCTTTCTTTGACTTATTCTGTTGATGTTTTTTAACGTAATCGGAATTTCGCTCAACTCGTTGGAGGTTAAATTAATTTGCTTATAGAATTGCTGACTTACATCATCTACACCACCACTGCTATCTCCGTCGTCTATAGAATGAGATTTATTAATCTCAATAGTTCGTAAAAGCTCGTTAATTTCTACATCTTCAGGTAAAAGCCTTTTCAATAATGATTCCAATCCTTTGACTCTTTTCTCTACTCTTGTTAAATACGCCCTTGTTAATGGAGTTCTGATAGCTTTAGGTGAATAAACACATTTCCAACTGTGTTCTTTGCAATTATAACACTGGGGTAATCCTTTTGAACATTTCAATTTTCGTAACCGGCAAGAGTCGCAGGCCTGTTGAACACTGCTCCCTCTCTCCTCATATTTCATTTTACGTCGATCTTAATGATAAAATTTGTCACAATAGATCAAAAGATATTTATTAGAATTCGATATTTGGTACTGAAAATTATTAAAAGCTACCTAAATCGTGACCAGCTAACGAAATGCAGTATGTCATTTTTCGCAGTTCAATCAATGCAAAAAAGCATTCTTGGATAATTAGATGAAGGCCTTCAATATTTGTATTGTATCTTAAAATTATACGACCAAAATGCTAGGTAACTTTTTAATCCACTGTGCTATTATATATAGTATAAATCTATAAATTGAATAATCAATGTGAGCTCTTCTTATCAAAAAGCTGGTACTTCGGGTCTAAGTTTTCCATCATTGGTTCATAAAAGTTATATCTGGTTGAACAGAATGTTCAACAATATAATTTGCGTTAACCAAATCATTAGATTCAACTCTGCTAACTGACTCGTCTATAGTAGAACATATACCAGCCAGCATATGTCTTTGCACAAGCCGATGTTTGATAGTGTTCAAGTCTGCTAATACCAACCATTTTTCGTCACTAAGTGTGTGTATCTCGTTCCATCCATCATCTTTTAGATGAACATAGTTACCCTCAAGTAGGATTATCTTCATCAGCGGAGATATTTCTATAGAGTTTTCTTGTGGGTCCTTTAGCTCATGATCAAAATTTGGTGCGAAAATCGTAGTGTTCCCGCTTTCTTTAACTTCCTTCACCAATTGGAGAAACCGCAAGTTATTGAAAGTAAATGGAGCACCTCTTCTTTTTATAAGCATATCTGTATCGTTCATAGCCATTAACTCTTTACGATAATAATGAAATCCATCTTGTGGTAAAACAATAGCAATTTGCAGGCCCAACGTCGTGTTAAGGCTTTTACAAACTTTTCCAGTTATAGTCGATTTTCCTGATCCTGGAACACCAGCGACAGACACAATTAACCTTTGCCTGCTATTTTTTCTTTCATGATACAATTTTATCACTCTCTGGGTCAAAGTTTCTATATTTGTTTCCAAGCTACCCTCCAAAATCATATTCACCTCTCATTCACAGTTAAAGCTAACCCAGAAAAATTAAAAAATGAAAAGTGAAATGGGGGCTAAATAAAGTCTAGGATAGCTCAAATATTGACATCTGTTAATGAAACATTTCATATACATATATGGTTGACTTAAACTCCATGCACCACTACTGTTCTATGCACACTACAATGTTGTGCAATACTACTTTCCTATTTTATCACTTTTCGCCCTACTTACCCCCGGAAAAATAAGAGAACCTGCTAGTTGAACGAACTTAGCCCATAACACTCGCATTAATTTTTTCTTTGTTCTTAGTAAACTGAAGAATAAGAGCGTGGGGAATGTGGGGCTAACAAACCTATACAATGGAAAACACTACTCCTTTAGATACGTTCGGATCAATTTCTGCCGTAGACTATCATGCATAGTTTTATACAAGCTGTATTTGTGGAGAAATACATACGGCTTATAAGATAACATTAAGTGTGTGTACGTCTATTATGAATTAAAACCAGCTTCGTATATTCCGTATCCAAATATAAAAGACGGGTATTCCATTAGAAATTGTTCAGTATCTCACAATAAGAGGAACATGAATAAAATGTCTACTGCTGTTGTATTAGAAGATAATTCCAAAGGGAATGTTTTTGCTGTTATGACTAAAGACCCATTAGTTTTTTGTATAATTGCATTCGCATCTATTGGAGGTTTACTCTTTGGGTATGATCAGGGAGTTATTAGTGGTATAGTAACTATGGAATCATTTGCGGCAAGATTCCCAAGGATTTTTTCTGATCCTGATTATAAAGGTTGGTTTGTTTCTACATTTTTGTTGTGTGCTTGGTTTGGCTCTTTGATAAATTCACCTGTTGTTGATCGATTTGGAAGAAGGGATACTATAAGAATAGCCTGTGTCGTATTTGTTATCGGATCCGTCTTTCAATGTGCAGGTACATCGGTTAGTATGCTTTTCGCAGGCAGAGCAGTTGCTGGTATCGGTGTCGGACAATTGACTATGGTAGTTCCAATGTATATGTCGGAATTAGCTCCACCTTCAGTAAGAGGTGGTTTGGTTGTAATACAGCAATTATCAATAACAATTGGTATTTTGATATCATTTTGGATAAATTATGGCACTCAATTTATAGGAGGAACCAAATGCGCTCCTAACCAAGATTACAAAGGTGATACATTTGACCCATATATCGATGTTCCTCGAGGTGGTTGCTACGGTCAGAAAGATGCCTCCTGGAGAATTCCATTTGGGTTACAAATTGCTCCAGCGTTCATTTTAGGTATTGGTATGTCTTTTTTTCCAAGATCACCAAGATGGCTATTATCAAGAAAAAGGGAAGAGGAGGCATGGGAGTCTTTGAATTATTTGAGAAGAAGGAATAATCCAGATATGATTGATGCAGAATTCAATGAAATTAAGTCGGACGTAGTATTTGAACAAAAATATAACAACAGGAAATTCCAAGGAAAAACAGGTATGTCTTTCTATATATCATCATATTGGGACCTATTCTCTACCAAATCAAATTTTAAAAGAGTATTCATAGGGTCTGCAGTTATGTTCTTCCAGCAATTTATTGGTTGTAATGCAATTATTTATTATGCACCAACAATATTCAGTCAATTAGGAATGGATTCCAACACCACAGCATTGTTGGGAACGGGCGTTTATGGAATTGTTAATTGCCTTTCAACTATCCCTGCTATCTTTGCGATTGATAGATTTGGTAGAAAAACTTTATTGATGGCTGGGGCAGCTGGAACTTTTGTTTCGTTAGTTATAGTAGGTGCAATTGTCGGCAAATATGGTGATACTTTATCTAATCATAAAACTGCTGGTAGGGCGGCAATAGCTTTTATTTTTATATATGATTTCAACTTTTCATATAGTTGGGCACCGATTGGGTGGGTTTTACCTTCAGAAATATTCTCTATTGGAATCAGATCAAAAGCTATATCCATTACTACTTCATCAACATGGATGAATAACTTCATAATTGGTTTAGTTACTCCGCGTATGTTGGAGACAATGAAATGGGGAACATATATTTTTTTTGCTGCATTTGCCATAATTGCATTTGCTTTCACTTGGCTAGTTATTCCAGAGACTAAAGGAGTACCCTTAGAAGAAATGGACTTAGTGTTTGGTGATTTAGATGCGTTGCAAGAAAAGCAAAGCTTCTCTCAAATGAATGAATTATCGAAAATGGATTCAATTAAAGCTACAACAGATATTTCGGAATAGATACTTTCATCTGATTAGGTCATGAAACCTTAAATATATATATAAATACACATTATAGCATAATAAAAGGTTCTGTTTCAAATATGATTGTATTCCACCGCTAAGTATAACCACCTACAGAATCTTATAATAGAAACACATAAACCTATTCTACTATTAATAAGGTCAAGCTCGTGATATGTTTGAAATCTAAGATTCAAAGGAGGATGTTTTAGAGATAACCAAATAGTTTATATGTAGATAGCTAACACAGGTGTCTCATTTTTTCAATTTATTCCCATTATAGCAAGAAATTTCAAAATTATCACTGATATTGGTATCTTCTCAGAAGAAAGCAACTGAAATGTTGAAGTAAATTTCCCAATGTTAAAGTAACATTTCCTAATTACTTTATATTCGACTATTTTAATCATTGACCA
This sequence comes from Debaryomyces sp. S3305, assembly GCA_024586305.1. Lineage (NCBI taxonomy): Eukaryota > Fungi > Ascomycota > Pichiomycetes > Serinales > Debaryomycetaceae > Debaryomyces > Debaryomyces sp. S3305. Next base: position 57,917 of record JAMYHY010000118.1, read on the forward strand.
GATTAAATTAGTCATATGTTCA
>JAMYHY010000119.1:0-57428 GCA_024586305.1 Debaryomyces sp. S3305
GTACCTCTTCTGATTTTGAGCTTGCCGAAATGAGTTTCGAGTCGCACGATACGAAAACTACAACTACAACGAAGTAGAATTTAATTGAAGCATAATATACATCTCTCTCGTTACCAGTACTGGATGAATGGTGCATTCTGTATGTAGCTATTTGAAGAAATGAAAAAGACTACTGCGAAAAATGTGTTACATGCGATATTCAATATGCAAAGATAAACGTTTAGGGCTCTTCAAAAAAGAACATGGAATAAGAAGCATTTTCACCTTCTCGAAGATTCTATTTTTGAAGCAGCCATAATTCTATATGGTGTCTGAAGTCTTAGGATAGGAAGTGCTATGATGCCTTATGAATTAGTGATTATGTAATAGTTACCCCATAATTCGGAATTATAAGCTTAACTTGAAAGAAGACACAACAGCATAGTGGATTTGCGCCTGGTAAATTGACGTCTGTTGTAGTTTGGTAGAAAAGGCTGTCACAATAATGTTTTGGACTATTTTCGTAAGTAAATGAGGCGGTTTGGGTCAAATTGCCGAAAGCTAATAAAACAGAAATTCTTAGAAGGCTCTAAAGCCATATATATATATATCGTACATGTCAGATAATAACATTTAGTCTTTATATCTCACAGAGTCTATCAGAAGTGAGTTTTGACCTAAGATTTCTCATTGCTGCAAATACTACACCGCATTTACCCCTCCTTAAGTATAAATTCCGCTCCCAATGAAAATACATAAGGTTTTATTGGACTAGTCTATATATTATATACTTAGTAAACGTTGATTATTTTGGTGTCTTTAACGTGAATTGTATTTTTTCCAGTTTTTTATTGTATATTCAAAAATTACCTGGAATTGTAAGAACACCTGTTTCCATATTTCCGAACCCCATAATTTTCTTACACCAAAACCATTTCTACACTTCTACTTATACACAAGATTTCATTCCCTTTATTCATACCAGTAGTTTCTACTGTTCTCCCCTGATACCAAAGCTATATATTCCCTCTCCTAAAGTTTTAAGCAACAATCGGTTCTCCAGATCAAATGTACCTTCATACATCCATACACCATTCCCGGATATAAATTTTTCCACGGCACTTCAGGACCAACCAGCTATTATACTGTAGCTCATACAATATCACCATGGAGGCAAATATATCAACTCCATGGCTCCACTTACTCTACAAGTATATATACTACCGTATCCGCTATGTCCATACTATATCCGTAGACCGATTGGTAAATATAGTACACCCAAATACCTCTGGTAGTCTGGTGAGCATTTCATTTTGTTATCCAATCAACGCTCACTAATTCTCAATTACATATTCAAATATTCCCCGGGTGAATTCACCGGGAACAATATAAAGAATAAAGATTTGTCATAAAATTTTCTTTTGTAGGTAGAAAGTAAAGTTGATAAATTAAGCCAGTTAATTCATTAACATACGATATACAAGGTATCCAGCATGTTTAAATCAATTATTCGTCAAAGAAGCAGCTTTTTGGGACAAAGGTTCAGAAACTTGGCCACTAGTGCTAACGCAGAAACCAGAATGAAGAAATTCCAAATTTACAGATGGAATCCAGATACCCCAGAAGTCGAACCAAAAATGAAGACTTACGAAGTCGACTTGAACCAATGTGGTCCTATGGTCTTGGATGCTATTTTGAAAATCAAAAATGAACAAGATGCCACTTTGACTTTCAGAAGATCTTGTAGAGAAGGGATTTGTGGGTCCTGTGCTATGAACATCGGAGGTAGAAACACTTTAGCTTGTTTATGCCGTATAGAAGAAGACACATCCAAGGACTTGAAGATCTACCCATTACCACATATGTTCGTTGTTAGGGATTTGGTGCCAGATTTGACCCATTTCTACAAGCAATACAAGTCTATTCAACCATACTTACAAAGAGACACCCACCCAGAAGACGGACGTGAAAACTTACAAAGTATCGAAGACAGAGCTAAGTTAGATGGTTTATACGAGTGTATTTTGTGTGCTTGTTGTTCTACTGCTTGTCCATCATATTGGTGGAACCAACAACAATACTTGGGTCCTGCCGTGTTGATGCAAGCCTACAGGTGGTTGATTGATTCGAGAGATCAAGCCTCGGGAGCCAGAAAGGAAATGCTCCAAAATTCCATGTCCTTGTACAGATGTCACACCATTATGAACTGTTCCAGAACCTGTCCAAAGGGTTTGAATCCTGGTAAAGCCATTGCTGAAATCAAAAAACAATTAGCCTTTGATTAATTGAATTCTAATTAATAAAGTTGCATTTTAAATACATATTCTATTTTATTTCTCCAAAGGATTTTGTTCACGTCTTGATTCCTATGTCATCGTCATTATATAGTCAATGCTTTTAATATGGTTGATCTTGCACTTGAATGTATTTATTGATATTATTTACTATCTGTAGTTGCTGCTGTATCTCGCTTTTGTATTTAAATGGCCATTGGTTGGTTTTGCGATTTCCTTTCCCAAGACATTTTTCTCAGTCCATAATTGTTCCAAATATGGGGTAGCACCCACTATTTGCTATCCGTAGGAAACTCAGGAGGAAGGCCACAGCCTGCTTGACAATAGGTCGTTCAATTGAGTAATTTTCACTATTACATTTCGTTTCATCTGATAAAAAAAATATCTCGGGTAACATAGATTGGTGTTAGCAAAGTCCGAGTTGGCGGAGAAGAACCCTAAGCGAAGTAATCTAACGACCCCAACCAAATTATATAGCAATAAAGTAGATAATCTAAATAGGAACGTCGTAGATCATTCATATAAATAGGGGTAATTATCTTTGCTTAAATATATCAATATAGTTTATTATTAAATTAAAATATTAATTATTAATTCTAATTGTATAAATTAAGATGTCTAAAGGAAAAGTTTTATTAGTTTTATATAGGGGAAATGAACATGCGAAGCAAGAACAGAAGTTGTTAGGATGTTTGGAAAATGAGTTGGGGATCAGGGAATTCATTGAATCGAATGGATACGAACTTGTTGCTACCGATGATAAAGACTCAGGACCTTCGTCCCGGGTCGATAAGGAATTGAAAGATACAGAAATCATTATCACCACTCCATTTTTCCCGGCCTATATCACCAAAGAAAGAATTGCTAATGCTCCTAAATTGAAAATGTGTATCACCGCGGGTGTGGGTTCCGACCACATTGATTTGAACGCCGCCAACGAAAAGAATATCGCTGTAACTGAAGTTACTGGTTCTAATGTTGTTTCAGTCGCAGAGCACGTTCTCATGACCATGTTAGTTTTGGTTAGAAACTTTGTTCCTGCTCATGAACAAGTCAAGAAAGGTGAATGGGACATTGCAGGAGCTGCGAAAGATGAGTATGATTTGGAAGACAAGGTGATTGCAACAGTTGGTGCAGGTAGAATTGGTTATAGGGTGTTGGAAAGACTCATTGCCTTTAATCCAAAGAAATTGTTATACTACGACTATCAAGACTTACCAAAAGATGCAATTGATAAGTTGAACCAGGCTTCTAAATTATTCAATGGTAGGGACAACATCGTAGAAAGAGTTGAAAGCTTAGAAGACATGGTTGGCCAAGCAGACTTAGTCACCATTAACTGTCCATTGCATGAAAAGTCTAAGGGTTTGTTCAACAAGGATTTGATTTCTAAGATGAAAGATGGTGCTTGGTTAGTTAATACTGCCCGTGGTGCCATTTGTGTTGCAGAAGATGTTGCTGCAGCAGTCAAGAGTGGTAAATTACGTGGTTACGGTGGTGATGTTTGGTATCCTCAACCAGCACCAAAAGACCACCCTTGGAGAGAAATGCAAAACAAGTATAATGCTGGTAATGCAATGACTCCTCACGTCAGTGGTACATCCTTGGATGCGCAAGCAAGATACGCTAACGGGGTTAAGAGTATCTTAAACAGTTATTTCACTGGTAAGTATGACTATAGACCCCAGGATGTTATTGTTATCGATGGTGACTACGCAACGAAGGCATATGGTCAAAGAAATAAGAAATAACTAGTTCTCTGATGTTAGATTATGACGTTTATATGAAATTTTATGTACGCATTTAATTATTGCAGAAAGTACTATCTCTTCTTCGAATGAAAGAATTACCCCTTTCTTTATTCAGTAAACTTTCGAATGAATTTTATAAGGATGCAAGTATTGACGACGAGAAAAATAAGTTAATTTCTTCCATTGGTTTGTTACCTGATGAAAAACCAACTGAATTGCTTCATTACACCAGAACAGTGGCTGGCGAGATTAAGACAAATGACAAACAAGGTTTAAAATCATTGAATATTTCTATAGGCAAAGGAAGGAAGTCAAAATCTATAAAATCAGAAAGGATAATAGGTTCTGATTTGACTGCTGGGTATGAAAATTTCAAGAAAGCATCTGCTAGAGAAATATATCAATTAGATGGTTTATTTACCTCTCTAAAATATTATTTGGAGAATGCAGAGGACAAGAAAACATCGCTCGACAGGATTCAGTCATCAATAGTGTCGCTAAGACGAAACTTGCTTATGCTAATGCTAATACCTTTAAATCATTGGAGAGAGTATAGATTCAACGTGATTTACTGGAAAGGAATAATCATATTAGACTACGATTGGGAATATTTTGAGGACGATATCACAATAGGCATGTCAAATTTGAGTTTGAGTCGCCGAAATAACACAGACTTGCTACAGTATAGTGGCTTTAAATTCGAAAACTTAATCACGCTGGCACAAGATAAATCTAATGACTTTTATACCCTCGTTTCTCAGAATTATGATAATTTCAATACAATTTTTACCGCTGAAGTTGACGCTGGAATAGATAATGTTGCCTCTTTGTCTTCTTATGTTGAATTGAAAACACATAGCCAAGTTAAGTCACAAATGGACTTCAAATTGGCTTCCAAATTAATGTCAAGCTGGTGTCAGACAAAATTGGTTGACGGTAAGCATGTGGTTATTGGGTTTCGTTCGAAGGGCTATAATCTTACATCTATAAAAAAGTATCAAAGCAACGAAATAGCTAACTTGTTGAACTTACACCCGTTGAGACTTCCAGATTACTCTACCATCACCTGCAAGAAGCTAGTAAGATGGTATAAATGTACCTTGAAATGGATTGTTGACCTGGTCCGAAATGAGAGCGATGATAAAGACTATAGGGTATTTAAAATCCATTACTCACCGAAGAGTTCACCTGTCAACTCGTGCTTGTCCTTCGAAACTATCGATGACACTACAGGGAACGATATTTTTAACCAAACTATCCCACAGTGGTTTCAAGAATATATGAACAATTCCACTGAGCCTGGTAGTTGTTAAACAAAGAACACTGGCTCTTCAACATGCACTGAACCGCAATGCTTCAAGGTGACCCTCTGTGTTACACTTCTATCATACCTTATCATGACCATAGTACCTGCTTAATCTAATATTTATTAAACTTACATAAATTAACTTCTATATACACGAAAATCTCCTTTACTTCAATGCACCTCTTAATGACAATATTCACGTCCCTCAATCCGATATGGCTTCTTTAATCGCCAACTGTCTGGAATGACTATCAAAGTATACACTTAAATCCTTGAAGTTCATTGTTTCTGGATCCGCTTGCATCATATGCTTGTCTTTGAAAGTCACTTCTACTAATGGCTTTTCTGATGCTGGTGAGTTTGCTGTTAGCACTTTGTAATCTATTTTACATGCACCTTTCATTGAAGGTGGAATTCTCGAAAGAAATAATCTGGCTGATCTGGAACTAGCAGTAAATGGATCAAACTTAACCGACACTTTAGTGAAGTATTTAGTAATCATTATTCTGTATATATATCACGATATGGCACCAGATGGACGGTAAATATGCTATAACAACTATCTATGAACCTTTAAGTCCCAGAATTTTTCAAAAACTTTTCTCACTAAAAAATAGTGCATTCCTCAAATCAAGACAATACAATAAATCGATTTTTCATATTCCGCCGTACTTTACATAGTTTTCTCCTTTCAAGCAAATATATATATTAATTATAAATTAAATTATCATTGATATATAACTTTCAACTATATATTTCCAATGTCAACCGGAAATCCAGACGACATTGAGCTTTCGAGAGTCAGAGGTACTGCTACCAGCGAGCCTCTTGATGATACCAAGAATGATCCTAATATCGAAAAAAATGATGATATTATGGTCAGAAGTGGTATAAACGAAGCGATTGACCCGAATAAACAACTCACATTTGCGGTTGATACCGGTGCAGATGCTGTAGATGGAACAGATGGTGCACAAGATGCAAATATCGCAGACATTGCAGACGCTGCAGCAGAGACCACTGTACGGTTAGAGGATTCTGACGATAAACCACCTGATGGTGGCTTTAAAGCGTATTCCGTGTTAGTAGGTTCATATTTTACGATTTTGACTAACTTAGGTCTTATTAATTCGGTTGGTGCGATTCAGACATATATTTCTGAGCATCAGTTGGAAGGTATAAATGCTATAAGTGTTTCATGGATTTTCTCTATCTACCTTTGTCTTGCGTATGGGGTAGGGCTTGTTACAGGTAGTGTGTTCGATAAGAGAGGTCCTTTAGGACTATTGATCGTATCGGCTGTGTTGATAGTTGTAGGTTTATTCGGTGCAGCTTACAGTAAGACCGTTTATCAATTTATTTTAAGTTTTATGGCTGTTGGAATTTCAAATGGGTTATCGCTTACCCCATCGGTTGGTGTAATCAACCATTGGTTTTCCAATAAAAAGATTGGTACGATCCAAGGGCTCTCCACTAGTGCTGGGTCCTTGGGTGGGTTAGCATTCCCATTATTGTTGAGATATTTATATCCTACCTACGGATTTTCAATCGCACTTATTGTTTTGGGATGTATCTGTTTCGCTTGCATGTTAATTGGAATTGCTTTAATCAGAGTAAGAGTAAAGAGAAAGCCACAAGAAGCAGCTTCCTTATCTGATGCAAGACCTGAAACATTGTCAAAATGGAAGAAAGTAAAGAAGGAATCAAAAGTTTTAAGTTTCAAACATTTGAAAGATACTAAATACGTTCTTCTTATTATTGGTGCATTTTTCGCAGAACTTTCATTAGTGTTGATTGTCACCTATTATGCTACTTACGCAATTGCACAGGGAGTTTCCGAATCGACAGCTTACATATTGTTAACTGTTTGGAATGCTACTGGTATTTTAGGTAGATTTTTGCCAGGCTTGGGTTCTGATTTCCTTGGGAAGTTCAATGTGAATATATTGATGCTTATAGGCTACAACCTTTCCATTTGTGCATTGTGGGTTCCTTTTGGGAATAATTTGAAGGTTTTGTATGCCTTTGCAGCTCTTGGAGGTTTTTTTCTGGGACTGATTTTGTCAATGGTTCCGATTTGCTTAGCCCAAGTTAGTTTGGTCGTGGAATTTGGGGAAAGGTATGGTTTGTTAAACTTCTTCCTTAGTTTGGGTAATTTGTTCGGTGTTCCGATCGCAGCTGTTATTATTGGAAATGGTAGCGTCCATAACTATAATATGTTTTCAATTTTGGTGTGTATATGCTCTGTCATTGGTACCTTATTCTGGTATTTGAGTAGACATTCAATCGTTGGATTTAGATTGAATGTAAAAATTTAAATGGATCAATGATTATTTTTATATCAGATTTCTATATATATCTTATCTCGCATAACAAGTGGCTAATCCCCATCCTGCAAATAGACTTTCTATATAGTTAATAAACAAATGTCAAATCCTACTTTCCGTCGTATTATAAAATGTATTGCAATAATGCATATTACGAGTGTAAATTGAAATTGATGTTTTTCTATCACCTTATAGATGCAACTATAGGCATTGAATCATTGATTGGAACTCATGTCTCGCAATTCATGTTCATCTACCGCATATTGGTTGCGAGAAGAAATGGAAGATGCAACAGTTCTATTTTGCTCTTGTTGCTGATTTGACGAATGCTGTCTTCTTTTTTCAATGATGCTGTCATACTTGCAAGATTTCCTTGATTGCAAATATCCCCATGCAAAATAACCTGCTGGTATATAACTCAATAAAGCAGCCTGCAAAAACATTTCATACATATGATCTTGCTTGACAAACGCAAGACTTAAGAATATTAATACCATTTCTGCAACCATTGTCAATGGAAATGTTAAATAAAAATGATGATATTTTAACCAAAAGAGCCACGACGGCGTGCTGCGGGTTTTAACTTTGAAACTATAGTACGCAAAGTGAATTACGTACATCAAACACCACGACAATATAAGCAATGAATATGACGTGTGCTTTGCTATCCTTGGATGCGGGAAGATAACACCATAGCAAACCCATACCATTCTAACACCATTTGCTAACGACCACGCATCATTTACCTGCAATTTGGACTTGATTAATGTCTTTTTTATGAAAAATCCACACAACGGTAATAATGATACAATATGAAAGAAATCAGCAATTCCTCCTGGCAAAAACTTTCTACCTACCAAGGGTAATAATATCAAAAACCGACAAAAGCAGCAAAGCCATAAGACAAACGAACATGTGTTATAGAAAAACACAAGCTTAAGATTTGTGGAAAGAGGGTATAAGTGTGCCATATGAATAGTTTACCCTGTTATATATGAAGAATAATGCTACGTGGTGGTTTTATACTAGTTAAAACTAGTTGATCTGTTAAAATATAAATACTGTATATAAGTTTTTTTGAATTTTTCACTATTATAACAAACAACCAGGTTTAAAGAAGCAGATGGATTATATTGAAACATAAAAATGAAGTACATATCTCTATTGTCTCTTATATTGATATTTGCTACGGCAATCTCACTTGTGGAAGCGTCAAATTGGTCGCCTGAAGATTACGAGATTTTTAGCTTGAATGATAAAGTTCAGCAAGACTTAGGCAAAGGTGCCAGCTTTTACTCTTGGTTAGAATTGCCAAACGGTCCTAAGTCTACGTTACAAGAAATTTCTAAGGCTTATAGAAAGAAGTCGCGTATTTTGCATCCTGATAAAGTAACTGGGTCCAAGTCATTAAAAAAACAAGCAGAGGAAAGATTTCAACGGTTGTCTTTAGTTGGGAATATTTTGAGAGATCAGTCGTTGAGAAGACGATATGATTATTTTCATTCTAAAGGATTTCCAAGATGGAAAGGAACTGGCTATTATTATTCAAAATTCCGCCCAGGACTTATCATGACTGCTATGATACTTTACATTATTGTTGGGGGAATTCACTTTGTTGCCATGAAAATCAGTCGGAAACAGGACTTCAAACGCCTTAGAGACTTGAAAGAAGAAACCAAGAAGCAGGCATGGGGCGGTTCGCAGATACCACCTGCTGATGGTTCTAGTCGAAAGGTTTTTAACGAAACTACTGGAAAGCAGTTCATGATCACCCCGGATGGGAATGTTTCGTTGATAGTTTCTGAACCTAAAAAGGAATCGTACCTTATTTCTCTCGATGAAAATGACATTAATTTAAACCCAGGATTTAAGGAATCTCTTTTTTTCAAACTTCCTTGCTCTTTATGGAATGTTTCTGTTGGTAGAGCATTAGATAAGACCATTGATACCACAGTTGTTTTTGAAAATCCAAACAAACAGGCAGACATCACTTCAGATGAGCAAAAAAAGAAAACAAAGAAGAAGATTCAGAGAGGCCAAAGCTTTGAATTGCCTAATGGTAAAAAAGTTTATGGAAGAAATGGCGCCTCAACTACTCAAAAGAGAAAGCAAAAGTAATAGACGGTTATATTGTACAGTTAATAATTCTAAGAGGATTAGTATTTACTCATGTAATTTAGTATAATGTACCTATTAATGCGTATATTTTATATTTATTTACTCGTTGTGTCTTGACACTCTTCGTAATTCGTTACCATCTTCCTCTCGACTATCACCTTCATTGCCTTCTTCATCAGCATCTTCGTCAGAGGAACTTGAGCCTGATAAGTCGTCTATGAATTCATTCTCTTGATATTCGTCATGAAAATGCTCATTATCGTAGAAGTCCAGATTATGTAAATCTTCAACCAGAGGTGAACCCTCAAGCCTTACATCAGGAACTGGAGTTTCTTCCATATTCTCATCATCATCATCCTCATCCTCATCATTATCCTCATCATCATCTTCATTACTTTCGCGAGACGCATGTTGACGATCATTTACGAATAAGTCATGGTTCGATCTATCTCCTAAAATTATTAAATTTTTATTGGAACTTCCCTGTTCCTTGTCGTATGAGTCTAAATCAAGATATCCAACAGTAGATGAATCAAAACCAAAAGAATCTTGATCCTTGTCATTTAATCTATGGCCTTCATCTTCATCATGCTCGGATCCCAATACAACATTATAAACTTCTCTTGTTTTGAGCAATATCTCATTAACAAACCAATCCCAATCTTTAGATAAAATAGCATCAAGAATTATAGGAGATATAAGATCAGGTTTATAAAGCGAAGTAAATTTTACTACTTCCTCACTGATAAGAATTAAGTGACCCATATAACCGGGACGAGGTTCACGGGATTCACGATATGACCTTACAATCAAATCTGTTAAATTGCATTTATCCAGTTTGAACAAATCCACAATTAAAAATGAATTATATGAGTTAAGTTTTCCATTGAAAATTTGTTGAATTAAATCAAACACAACATTATGAAAAAAATTGTGCCAGGGATAGTCTGTAAACTTCGAAACTATATCAAACAAAATTTCCAGTTCACTTAGTTTAATCTTAAATTCATCTCCAATACAAGGATTCATTTGTATACTTTTTTCTCTATCAGAACATACAAATGGATTCTGAGGGGATATTTTGGGTTCGTCATCATCTGAGTCATCTTCTGCTTCTAAAGATTCAATTAAATTCGAATAATCATTAGTCTCATCAAAAAAAATATGTTTTGAATCGTCCGGGATATCAATCTTCGATTCGTCTCTCTTATCACCATCTATAAAATTAATATCATCCAAGGAAACATCATCTAAACCATTTGTAACATCATTTATAGAATGACTGTTTTGATCTGTATGTTTATTTACAAATGTTTCAGCCAAAGCCTTCTTCAAACGATCGCTTTGCTGAAGTCTCAATGTATCACGAATTTTAACAATCTTTCTTATCTTTCTTGAGTTCAATAATATCATATTCGAACAATGGAGCAATTCTGCAATTAATTCAGAAATCTTAAACTTAGTAAAGCCTAGCACATGTGAATCATTAACATGTAATGGCGCGTCGGACGGTCTTTTCATTAATTCTGCAAATTTGTCTAAATGATCTGAAAATATCGAAAGCATCTCTCCCAAATAGATAGGGTCTCTAAGACCCGGGGGATTTTGCTCAAAGTCCTTCAACCAGTGAAACATAACATAGGAATTGACTTCGCTGCCAGAATTTTCATCGCCACAATTTTGAAGCATAGAGCTGTATGTTCCACAGTTCAAATCATAGTCTGAATTGTTTTTCCTAATAAGTTCAATTATGATGCCGACACAATTATTAATACCATGTTTATTTGATTGTATAGATCCAGTCTCAGATGGTATATTGAACAACATGATATCATTTATCATTGTTTTAATTATATCTGGAGAAACTAGCTCTCTTGTAAGCTGGTTGGGGCCAATATTATTCTCCAAAACCACTGCCAATGCAGTATTCGAAGAAATGGTTACTAGAGCCTTTATAAAATCAGAAGCTGCAGTCTGCTTGAAGAATAATTCATAATTTGGAATTGTTAAAGGTTTTGTTGCGAACTGGGATGGATGCGGTTTCAATATCTCTATTAATTTTGGAATTAATTGTTGTTGCGATAAAACTTCAACTATTCCCGTAGGTGAGGATGCTTTATCGGTCTGAACAACTCTTAAGAGAAAGTCCATCAACATAGGAATTTCGATCTTATTTAAAAATGTATCCACTAAGTCGGTTTGACGTCTTATGAAGTTCAATAAAGAGATGCTATTCTTGTCCATCAATTGATCCAAGATATGAACTAGATATGAAACAGACAAACAATTTTCTTCCAAATTTGGTAGCTTGATGATCAGCCATAATTTATTAATGATTGCTGGGGTTTCAATAATGTGATTCAGTATCACCCACAAGTCAATTGATAAAATCTCTGATGATACTTGAATGCAGCGACGTAATCTTTCCTCTTTGGTTTCTTCTTCTTCACTCTCCTTGTCTTCACTATTTCTATCCGTGTTCATATCTTCCGCCTGTTCGATTTCAACTTCATTATCCTCATCAATCTTTGGATGAATTTCTCCATTACGCTTTCCACCCCTTTCTTCATCATCTTCATCTTCTTCCTTTATAAGCTTTTCCAACTCTTCCTTCTCCTTTAAACTCAATTCGTGAAAAAAGTCTACACTATTAATAAGGTAATCGAGAAACCCATTCATTACCTGCGGCTGTAATAATAATTCCAATAATCTTGGTCCTCGAGCATCTTTATGGTAAGTGTTATTATTTTCATTAGTGGATGATGTCAAAGAAAACGTATCGGAATTGGAGGAATTATTAGTTTGATTGGTATCGTGCCCCTGTTGTTGCAGAAATTGAAAGCTTGTGTTATTATTATTATAGCTTCCCTTTATATTATGAAGTTCACTAATCAACTCTTGCAGTAATGCCGGATCACCTATTAAATCATCAGCAGTTACTTGTGAAAAATCTTGAATAGAATCCAAAAATTTATGAAGTTGATTGTTACTATGCAATGGATTTGAAAACGGCCAAAATGACATCTTGGAGTTTGTCTTCAATGGTTGTGTTTACAGTAACAAGTATCTATAGGTCAAACACGATCCAATTTTGTTTGGGTTTATGGATGACTTAGTATATAATAAATAAATTGCCTAAGTATTTGTGAGCCATATACTTCTATTGCTTGTAGCTTTGTACTGTTGATAAGATTGACTTCGAAGTAGCCGTAGAAGTGACGATTCATCAAAAGGACTGAGACTGCATATAACAACGCACAGAACCATTTGGATATTTTTGCTGTTATAGTTCCGTACGACGATTACTTCACCAATGCTCTATATTTTGCTAGACATGCTCTATAAATCGTGGTCTAAGTAATGTGGACTGTGTTATCTATATGTTAAGTAAAGAATAAGATAAGAAATTTACAAAAATGAAGATATATATGTTTCTTATCCAACCGTATATATGACTATGAGATACACACCTCGATGACTTAAATCATGCATCGATAGATCATTAGGTATTATAGACTTGAACAAAAAATAAAAATAGTACAATAAATTATCAGCTTGAAGTAGTAACAACAATGACACAAGAAGTATAATAGCGACATTAATTGGATATAGGAATTGTCTCTTCTTAGTCCCTCTCTACTTAGCAAAATATTAATCGCTGGTAGGCATCTGTTCAAGGGTTTTTATCGCCCTCAAGTACTCAGCTCTGTATACTTCAATCATCTCATTACATGTTTGCTTAGCTAGCTTATGACAATTTGTTGCATTATGCTTTACCCATTCTTGTATGGTCATATTCTCCTCATCCTCTGGCATGCTTGATATCAAATTTGTAAGTTCACCATCATAGTCATCATGTAGATCATATTTTGAGTTTAGACTTTTGTTTAAATATTCCGATGCAGCTTCCATATTTTGTAGATTATCCAAAAGATTCGATAATGATACAGGTACCCATTCTAATGGACCCTGTGGTGTCATGGTTGCCGGTGCAGATTCCAACGTCTCTTTCTTCTTCTCGGGAGTGCTTGATTCTAAAAGATTGGTGAAGTTTCCAGAAAATCTTTCAATTGCACTATGTGATGCACGAGGGTTAAGCGGCTTTGACATTTCGTTTCTTGGGATACTATCCGTCTCTACATCATTGTTATTTGGATTTGGCGCAATTTTGGTTGAATCTACTTCCTTTTCTGTCAAGCGCAGATGTGTTTCCTCCTTGTTTGGGCTGCGTGTAACACTATTACCTTTCGAGATTTCCTTCCAAATGGATGTTACTGCTGAATTGTCCAAACGTTCTGATTTATTAGACACTTTGCTTGGACTTGAAAATGCATTGGAGGATCTCAATTCATTATTCATTTCATTCATATCTTGAATATATTCATCATAAGCAGACTGGGACCCTAATTGTTTATTGCGGTTACTCTGCTGCAGTAACCTAGTCATTGAGATTGCTATAGTTTTTTCCCGTGAAACAGGCGCTTCTTCCATATTTAACAATTCACTATGACCACCACTACCAGATTTATTATCTTCAATCAAATATCCCTCTTTACTAGATGTGCTTTTATATACATCATCCGTGTTTTGCTGAAGTTCGCTTTCTTTCAGGTTTTTCGTAACTACAGATTCCGTATTATCTATCAGAATATGATCATCGGTTGAAAACCGGTTGGGGTTTGACATAACCGTCGACTCATTAGGGTTGTCTGATAAGATAATACTGTCATCCTTGAGTAAGCTATGTTCGTTTTTCAGGTCAAGTTTTAAGTCCATAACAGGAGAAATCTTGACATCAGTATTCACTGCTGAGATTTCATGAGGCATGCTATTTTCCACGCTCCTATCTCCTTCCCGTATAGCAACACTTTCCACTACTGCCTCTGCATTGTCTAAACCAACATCCTCCATATCTGTTACTGCATTTTCGGAGCTGGCATCCCTCGTTTGCCGTGAAGCAACATCTTCCATACGTTCAACTTCTGAGGAATTTTGTATTTCTTTAGATAAGTTTTGTGGGTTTGACGTTTCTGCTATCTCATCATTATTTACAAGTTCATTCTGAATATCGGATGGTAAGACGTCATTAGTTTGAGAATTCTCAACATCATCCCTACTTTTGGATAAATTAGTCTCAGTTTTTTGACGCTTTGAAATAGAATCAGCGCTTTCTCTGTTATCAGTCTCATTAATTTCCATCTTTGTAGGTTTAGATAAAGGATTTTTAATATCAAATGTAAATGGCATTGAATTATTATCAAAAATATCATTCGATGAATCATCAAATGACATATCTAGAATATTGTTATGAGTCTTCTTAGATTCCTTTTGCCCTTTAGATTTATTTTTCTTTCTTGATTTTACTGACCTTTTATTATTAGAGTTTCCTGGTGAACCGGAACTCATCTTACTTACCTTTGGTGATGCACTCATAGTCTTCTCATTGGATTGCTCAGTTTTTATCATCGGGGCCTGGGATCCAGGTTTATTTATCGAACCGTTTCTAATTGACGGTCTAATATCATTCTCAAGAAAATATATATTATCTTCTTGATAATCACCTATGTTTTGGTTCGACAAATCATATATTGGAGGTGATGGTGAATATCTCTTATCGGTAATCTTTAATTTTTTAGCTTTTTTAGGTGATTCAAGAACCTGCTTAAATCTCTCATCATCGAAGGATAAATTATCTATCATTTCTTTACGACTCCGCTTCTTCATCTTTTCAGCATTTTTATCAGCATTTGCGCTTTGTTGTATTTCGCCTGATATTTCAGCATCTTTATCATCTAATACATGATAATCTATATCATCGCTATTTTCCGTTTGAAAACTGGAATTTAACTTCGAACTGTCGTCTATATCAACACTATCAAAAGATGTATCACTATTGGGATTATCCAAATTTTTCTTTTCAACCTTCAGCTTGCGGACTCGGTGAGGCTTATTTCCCCGTCTAGTCCGACTACTGATAGATTCATTTACTAAGTCCTCTTTTCGAGATTCATCATTATAATTCTTCTTGCGTTTGGTTTCCGTTTTGTTGCTTGTATTTGAACGTGCTGAACTATCAGAAGAATCTGATTCACTTTGATGATACGAAATATCATCAAATTCATTTAAATCATCGGAACCTAGTTGATCGGTATCTTTTATATCATCATTATCATCACCGTCGTCATCAGTGTATTCTATTGACAGGTTCTCCCTTTTAGTTTTTACAAGCTTCTGAGGAGATTTTTTATCTTTTTGTCTCTCTGAAGCTTTTTGACTTACAATGGATATCTCAGCAGGATATGCTCTAGGAAATTCTCTGTCTTTACTTAAATCGCCTTTCTTTGGAATTTCAGTTTTAATATCATTGTCTGTGTAAGATAATGTGCCTTCTTCAATTTCGTCAACATTATGTAAGTTAGTGCCTTCATTAGGGTTTGTTATTTCGTATTTATGACTGTATTTTCTATTAATGCTATTCTCATTATTATCACTATTTGATTTCTCTTCTTCTTCTTCTTCTTCTTCTTCTTCTTCTTCTTCTTCTTCTTCTTCTTCTCCTTCTTCTTCTCCTTCTTCTTCTTCGTCGTCTTCTTTTTTTTTGTCTAAATGCCTAATTTTGCGGTAGTTCTGTTCTTCACTATATGTGATCTCGTGATTCTTATCGTATCCAACGCTAATGTCATTATCATTACCCTTACCAGGTTTTTCCTCTTCTATATCTCTAGGTTCCCAAAAGTCTTGCTTAGAATTATATTCGCGAACAAGATTCCTACGTTTAGATCGTGTCATACGACCACTATTTATATCAGCCAATTCATTAACTGAAACATCATCATCTCGATTATCGTCAGTGGTATATTCATACTCACCTTCTAATATAGCAGTTTGGTCCTGAGAAAGAGCTTTATATTTAGTATTATTGGAAGAAGATTTCCTTATTTTCTTCGGTGAATCTTTAGGTACTATCTTTTTGGACAGTGTAGCACTTTCGGTGGTTTCTTCAAAATCATCCGACGTTGAATCATCATCGGACAGAATATTTAAGCCCTTAATATTGGATTCTATAGATGTAATCTTATGAGCTTTGTTTATATTCAAGTTCTCTAGTTTCTTTTCATCATTTTCTTTATTATCAGACTCCAGTAAAGATCTAGAATTAGATCTTGATCTAGGTCTAGGTTGGTCGACTTTCTCCAAGAAATAGCAAGGTCCGTTGGAATTATTTTTATGTTCTTCTATTGGATCATCATCAGATAACCATGTATCTAATGAGCAATTGCAATAGACGCATTGCACTCTATCATTTCCATACCTAAGTGGACAGTAATAAAACCCGGCTTTCGCCAATGTTATACTAGTCGTCGTAGATCCCTTATTTTTATCATATTTCCAATACTTACCGAATGTTCTCTTTCTTAGATCGATTGACTCTTTGCTTAAAGGATCACTGAATTTTGAAGGTTGATGTGTCCAAAAGTCTTCAGTATTATTTGACAAATGGTTAATCTGCGATGATATAATTAATGCCAAAGGACACAGAGGGTTATTAGTTAGATGATAATCGGCGATATTTGTTATTCCTTCCACGTTAGTTTCTTTCTTCCTGCAACAGACACACGTTATTTGGTCGTTATTTATTTTCGTTGGAGTGAAGTAGAAACCACAGTCAACCAATTGAACAATATCGGGCGTGCTATGAGTCCAGTATCGCTTTTGTTTTGACTTATATTGAAAAGAGCCATCTTGAAACGTTTCCAAACGATTCTCTCTGTATTGCATAGATTCATTCACTTTTGGAGCCATTATAATTCATATTATTATTCTATTATGATCTTATGATCTGTAAGTAAATATATGACAAAATTGGATTCAAAGATTTAAAATTTTATAATATAGTTGACCTATGGTACAATTAACGAAGCTTATCAACGATTAATATTCTAAGACCAGTAATAGTTGTTTTAAATATAATTTTTGCAGGAAATCTATGTATCATCGTTGAGGTTGTTATTTTTTTCTGCGAATTTATCTGATCTACGTGATTATAAAGGAATTTAATTTATAAGATAGTTGAACAATGTAAAAAAATATATATCAAGTATACAAAGCCTTTACTTCGCTAAATCATGATGAGAAATGACGTAGAACTAAAATTTTAAGCTGTCAATCACAATTTGTTGTATGAGGAAGACGTAATTATCACTAAAAGTTGTGACCGACTAACAACTGAATTGTTTTCAAAGCTTCATATTTTAATTCATTATTACCACTACTACCTTCTAAGTAATTCATAATTAACATTTTGTGCTGACCATTCTTCTCATTATTAATGAAGTTAATGATGTCATCCCCTAAGTTCTTAATTAAATATTGCAAATCATTCAACAAGATAACCTTTATAGTATCATTCTGATTGCTTGAAGATAAGGTGTCAAATAATTTCTTTGTTAACTTAAAAGAGGAATCTTTGAATTTTCCCGAATTGTTTATCCAAAATTGTTCTGATTTGTGGGTTGGTGAAGACCACGAGATCAAATTCGGATTCTCTAATTCCGTCAAATACTCGTCGAATGATGTTAACTTATTATTCACAATTTCCGACAAAGTGTCATACAAATAATTCAAATCATTAGATAATTCTTCGTCACTACCATTAGAGGCAAATTTTCTTTCTTGCAAAAGCTTGATTGAATTCAACCCATCATGGAATAACACCAATTTGATGGTCTTAAATTGTTCATTACTAGATACTGCCAAGGAGATAAAGTTTTTTAAAATCGAAACAGACATTCTAACGATTTTCAATTTGATCGAATCTTTTGAAATTGTCAAGAGACTACCAATTAATTCTGGATAATGATGAACCAAAACACGGTTGATTTGTGGACTAAACGATAAGATCCAAGTGGTTAATAAAAAGTTATAAAGTAATTGTAAATTTGATGAATTTGGCCTTTTAATTTGAAACGCAATTAATTGGTTAATTGGTTTAAAGTTCGCAACCAAATGACTATCTTGATAAACCTGTTTGAATGGTTTTAAAATTACCAATTCTTGTAATAACTGGATACCGATTATTTGCAAATTTAAATCTTGGCTATTACCAATAAAGGAATCTGACGATAAGAGATCGAAAATTTGTATTAAAATCTCTTTATCGACCTTGAGATGTCTCGCTCGATAATTTGCCTTAGTCAATAATATAGTCAAATTGTACAAACACAAAGCCTTAATAATTATGTCATTGTTCTGTGTATGCTTTAAAAAGGGATAAAATGGCAATGATTGATCTAATTTATTTAAAGCCAATGACGAGTCAATAAATTCTTGGTTAGGCAATTCCATTAATAGATCATTAATCAATACCAAAACATTTTTCAATACATCATCTCTCGAATTGATTTCTAATTTATTCAATAAATTTAATATAGTATTGGTGTATAATTGTAACTCAGATAAAACAGTAGATCTCTTGTTTTCAGGTGACTGCTTCTCTAATATCTTGATAAGGTTCGCATCATCTTCACTAATGACATCTGCTCTTGCTAACCCTTCCCAAGGGATAATCCTTTCTCTAATAATTTTCTTACAATCGGATAAATGATTACTATCAATAATTAAAGGAGTCTAATAATGTTAGTTAAATGTTATCTTAGGCATTCCTTCAAAAATTGAAACTTTAATATATATGTCAATTATCAATTAATCAATTATATACATACAAATTCCACAGTCATATTGATATATGTGGTGAATCTTGCTTGATGTAAAATGGCTAGGCAACTAACTGATAATTGGAATAAGTATGATAAATTGTCTCGAAAATTATGGTACACGACCTCCCTATTATGGTTGATATCAATTTGGGCATAAACTACGGGCAACCCTTTATTGTTTCTTATCTGTATCCCGGCTGTATGTGGCTATCGTATTATAGGATATTTAGCTAAAAAAGAAATAGGATCTTATTATCTATAGAAACAGCATCCTTAGACTAAATGATAAGCAATTGAATTGCAAAAAAAAATGCCGGTCCCAGGAATCGAACTTGGGTTTCATCGGCCACAACGATGTGTACTGACCACTATACTAGACCGGCGTATTGTTCCTTCTTCGCTGAAAAAGGATTTACTAAATAATATTAGAAATTGTATCCATTTTTGTGATGTAAAAATTTTTCCGCCTCTAATAAATTTACTGAGTACTCTAATAACAATGTCATAAATTAATTCAACGTAAATTATTATATATAAATTTAGGCTAAATAAAAGCGTAAAGAGGACATAAAATCACAAATTGTAGTAAAATAAATAACTTTTGCTTATAAGAAAACGTCTGGAAATGAAACTCTAAGTTGTATGGAGGTTATATTATATTAAACTTAATCAGAAGATTCTCTAGCATATTCTTTGAACATATCAGCATCTGGAATGGAACCACAAATGGTTTCGACCATAATACCAGTAACCAAGTAAGGATCTATATTGGAAGCAGGTCTTCTATCTTCGAAATAACCATAGCCTTCCTTGGCAACAGATCTTGGGATTCTAACAGAAGCACCTCTGTTAGCAACACCGGATGAGAAACCTTCAATGGAAGCAGTCTCATGACGACCTGTTAATCTTTGTTCGTTATCAGCACCGTATAACAACATATGTTCCTTATGTCTCTTTGCTAATTTAGATAAAGCAACTTCTATACTCTTCATACCACCTGGTAATCTCATAGACTTGGTAGAAACATTAGTGTGACAACCAGCACCGTTCCATTCACCTTTCAAAGGCTTTGGATGGAAAGAAACCTTGACACCGAATTCTTCGGCGACTCTTTGTAACAAGTAACGAGCAATCCATAACTCGTCACCCATTTGGATACCTTCACAAGGACCGACTTGGAATTCCCATTGTGATGGCATGACTTCAGCGTTGATACCAGAAATATCAATACCGGCGTGAAGACAAGCTCTGTAATGAGCTTCAATTAAGTCTCTGGCGTAAACCTTACCGGTTCCTACACCACAGTAGTAAGGACCTTGTGGAGCTGGGAAACCACCCTTTGGCCATGCGTATGGTTGGTCAAATTGGTCGAATAAGGTGTATTCTTGCTCTAAACCGAACCAGACTTCTTCATCAGCATGAGCCTTCATTAACTTAGCAGATTCATGTCTGTGGTTGAACTTGTTTGGAGTACCGTCGTTGTTCCAACATTCGGTTAAAACAATGATGTTGTCACCCTTTCTGAAAGGATCTGCGTAGAATGAGACTGGTCTTAAATACACATCGGAATCATGACCTGGAGCTTGACCGGTAGAAGAACCGTCAAAGTTCCATTCTGGTAAATCTTCAACTGAACTTGGCTTCTTGTCTAATGTTTTACACTTAGATCTAGAGTTACCATCAGCATCAATCCACACGTATTCGGCTAACACCTTACCATTTTGAGAAAGATCCAAATATTTGGCTAAAATAGCAGTTTGTTCTGTAATCGACACCATTTCTGTATGTTGTATTATATTATTATATTGTAATGTATTGTATTAATTTTGTTGTCAAGCGGAATTTGATCAACTATATATGACTAGAAGATTTTTAAGTATGCGTCTTCTTGCTTTTTGTTTTGTGTTAAGTATATGGTACTAGAACACTGAATTTATTATTTTATTGGTTGAATGTTATTCTCTTCTAACCTGGGGTTGAATTGAATGTATTGAAGCAAAATTATCTGTTTCCTTGAAATTAGATAGTTTTGTAATTAATTCAATTTGGGAATAGTTGCTATTATATACTATATATATATTGATTCCTAAAAATGACAGATAATGCTTCGGTGGGCAAAAAAGAAATTTATGTCCTGGTAGTACGGTCTTGGCATTTACATAAGCGAAGGTTCATATCCATCACAAGAGCTTTTTCGTTATCATAGCCAATCAGCGTGCCAAAACTTGGTATATCCGGTTTACGCGGGCTTGAGCCCGGTAAACGATTAGCGTTGGAGAGGTGCGGATAAGACAGGAGTTCCTCTTGGTCGGATCCTGCGCGTGCTAAATTTATTCGATCGTTGGTCCCCTGGGCAAGCTTCAAGTGTTCCAGAAGGATGTATCGTGGTCTACAGAGACGCCTATTGAACGTTAGAAGTGAGTATAAGTAGATGTAAGTTGGCGGAGTCTATAGGATTTGATCTAGGTACAACTGGAGAGTTATTCATACCATCACAGTGATTTTGGTCTGCGGATAAATTGTCTAGTTATGGTGAAAGTGATCCGCCTGTCCATTTATTCAAGTCGGATTATCGATCCCGCAGTTTGCTTTGTGTGCAGGTCGCAAACTGGGCCAATAAGTTGGTTGATTATAATCAGCGTATCTCAATAATAGCGAAACAATAGTTTGGGGTAGAAGGATGAAAGGATGAGGAATACATAGTACGGCTTGACAGAGAACATTGAGGGTACCTATTAGGGAAAGCGAGGTTGGTGGGTGTAAAAATCGTGTTCCCTAATGTTCCGGGAGTGCGATTTGGCGTAGGGAGAATATGTGCGACCCCAGCGATAGGCGAGCGCAAGAAGCCTGTTATCTTTCGCAGCCCTTCCTTGTTGCATTGAATATTGGGACCGAATAGTATTGGCTGATACGGAATATGTGCGAGTCAGTGTAGAAATTTTGGCTAGAATATTGAGATATTGGATAGAGACGAGGGGGGGAAAGGCTGTGGAAAATACAGGAGATAAGACTCAGTGGCTGAATGCGAAATAACAAAAAGAAATGAATAATGAGCCTGGGGTTCCAAGCTTCGGTTTTTAGAAATGCACTTGAGGCGTATTCTATAGAGCTATGTTTCTAAACATTGGCGTACACGGGAAAAACAGGTATGGCTTGGATAATAATGATTTCGTGTTCGCAAGGAAGCATATGATGAATGGTGCGTCTGAAATAGAGTGACTTATTATGGACATACTGTAGGGAAGCAAATACGGGGCGAAAGATTTTAGGCGGGCCAGGATATTGGGAAGGCATATAGATACCCATTGGGAGTTTATTAGTATAATTACGGTTCCTGAATCTAGGAGTGTAGGATTGTTGTCATTTATACCCAAAGAGGAAAGTTAAGTTGATTCTTGACTTCACCTCTCAAATCACATAGAAACATTTTTACTGTTGGGAGATCAATACTTAACTATACAATCACGGGACCCTAATTACGTGATGCTTTAAGAGTTTTATTTTAATAAATTATATTTAGTTGCAAGTTTTTCATTGTCCCGTCATTTTTTTGATAAATCTTCTTATACAAATCAAACTGCAGTTTCTCCTAAATCCAATATTTAAAGCGCCAAGTAACTATAGCCAAACGCTAATATGTTGTCAATTCTTTAACATCTGTGCTAAAAGGGCCTGAATAAATAAACCTTACAATTAACTATACTATTAAATGTAAGTTGTATAACTATGTTGTCTTGAATCTTGTAAGGAAACTGGGTACTAATAAGGTAATTACTTGTACTTATACTCTGTATATTATGTATATGTTCTAATAGACCAAATAGAACTTACTTACTTTATTCTTAATTAACTAACTAACTTTAACTACCTATAATTAGTTCCTAATTTCCTTGGTCTCTCTTCTGAGACTTCAGGAATAATCTACTCTATTTATACACCAAGTTTTGCAACACTGATGTATAACTTTTGCAACACTATACATATACACTAAGTATATGTATATGTGATCTCTTACAAATCTCAAAAATAAGCCTTCTTAGCTTAGTGGTAGAGCGTTGCACTTGTAATGCAAAGGTCGCTAGTTCAATTCTGGCAGGAGGCAATTTTTTTCTTCTCTGTTCCTTGTTATAACTTATCTGCAGGATGATATATTTTTGTATTTATTAGATTATCTCGCCACAACATTACATCTGCTTTCTTGTGTACAACTTAACTTATTTGCATTCATAAATTCTACGTAAAGGGCAAAGAGTGTTTATCTGAGGTAAATGCTAGAAAATGCTTCTTAGAACGGTATCAAAATCACGAATATTATCGCGGAACGCACAATCATGGAGTGGATATACTTCCTCTGTAAATAGCCGATGCTATTCCATATTAACCAATAATTCATCTCACCATGCGAGGAATCATTTAAATCCAGCATCATTGGTGGCTAAAAGAAACATCGGATTCATAAAGATCATAGCTAGGGCTGGAAAAGTTCCAGCGTACATAGGCGGTACATTTGCTGCAGGTGGTTCGTACGTTGCTTACAAAGTTGATCAGGCATCTCATTATGCCCAGGATAAGTTATCTACTATTAAGGATTTCACTGATGGTTTTTTCAGTACTACTGGCGATTTCTTCAAGGGGATGGGCAGCGGAGAGAATGCGACGTCAGGTGGAGATGGAGGTGGTAACAGCGGAGACACGGCTACAGCGGTGGGTGCTACAGCTGCAGCGGTTGGATTTTCGTCAGATGAGGATTCGGATACGACAGCAGAGGATGATAATACGGATGATGAAGATGAACAAACGTTAATTGATGATGATGACGACGATGACATGGACAATGATGAAACTGATGACGAGATGTTAACCTTGACCCGTCAAATGATTGAAATAAGAAATTTGTTATCTACAATCGACCATTCGGACAGTTTAAGATTGCCATCTATAGTTGTAATTGGTTCCCAATCTAGTGGTAAGTCTTCTGTATTAGAATCTATTGTCGGGCAAGAATTCTTACCAAAAGGATCTAATATGGTTACCAGAAGACCAATTGAATTAACATTAATTAATACGCCTGATGCGGCAGGAGAGGCTGCTGAATTTCCAGCCTTGAAAATGCATAACTTGACTGATTTTGAACAGGTACAGAAGGTTCTTTTTGATTTGAATATGGCTGTCCCTGAACTGGAATGTATTTCGAATGATCCAATCCAGATCACTATCAGATCTCCAAGGGTGCCTGATTTATCTTTGGTTGACTTGCCAGGCTATATTCAGATAGAGGCAGCTGACCAACCTATTGAATTGAAGCAAAGAATCAGGCAATTATGCAATAGATATTTGGAAGCCCCAAACATCATTTTGGCAATTTCTGCAGCCGATGTAGATTTAGCCAACTCAGCAGCTCTCAGAGCAGCTAAAATGGCCGATCCTCGTGGTGAAAGAACTATTGGGGTAGTAACTAAGTTAGATTTAGTTGAGCCTGAAAGAGCAAGAAATATATTAGTGAATAGAAAGTACCCTTTAAAAATGGGATATGTTGGTGTGATTACAAAGGCCCCTAGTCCAGTGAAACATTCTAGTGGGATATTTTCTCGTAAACAGCTTACGGGTTACCAAGCTTTTGTGGCTCAGCAAAATTTTGAATACAATTATTTGAAAGAACATAAGGACGAATTCTTTGGAACAGTAAATGGTACTCGTAACTTGAAGAAAAAATTAATGAAAGTGTTGGAAAAGTCAATGGCCGCTTCGTTGAAACCAACTCATTATGCTATCCAACAAGAGTTGGAAGAAACATCGTACCAGTTCAAAGTTGAATTCAACGATCGTCCTCTAACACCACAAATGTATTTGGCTAATAATATTGATATTTTAAAATTATCAACTACGAAATTAAGTCAAAATTTTTCTCGCCGTGAATTGAGATCTCTATTGAAAAATGAAATTGACCAAAAGGTGTTGGATTTATTAGCCGAAAGGTATTGGAATAGACCATTTTCCTTGAAAGACAATCATGCAAGTGTGGAACCTGACTTAAGGGAATTATCAGCTATCAGCAATATTGATGACGATGTCTACTGGCACAAAAAGTTAGATTTAGCTACAAATTCTTTAACTAAACTAGGCATTGGTAGATTATCAACAAGTCTAGTAACAAACGCTATTATAACTGAAATCGAAAATTTGGTTGATAATATTGAATTGCGTAATCATCCAATGGCTAAGGCTGCAGTAAGAGACGCAGCTAAATCTGTTTTGAGTGCTAAATACTTTTCTACGGCCGACCAAGTAGAAAATTGCATTAAGCCTTACAAATATGAAATTGAAATAGAAGATAGAGAATGGCAAGCAAGCCGTGAAAATGCTGTCAATCTTTTGAAAGAGGAAATGAGGCAATGTGATGAAGCGTTTGGACTGCTAAAGAAGCAAATCGGAGGTAGAAAGTTGCAACAAGTCATTGCTTACTTGGAGAAGTTAAATAAACAAAAGACAATCGAAATTGACTTTAACTCAAATGATGCGTTAGGCTTCTCGCCAAACTTGATCCAAAGGGGACAAGATGCTATCTTTTTGAAAGATAGATTATCTTTATTAAAGATGAGGTATCAATTTGTAAAGAACTCTAAAAAGTGTAAAAAGAAGGAAAATAAGTATCAATGTCCTGAGATATTTTTGGATGCAGCATCGACAAAATTGACGTCCACTGCAATATTGTTCTTGAACGTTGAATTATTAAGTGATTTTTATTATAATTTCCCTAGAGAATTGGATTTGAAATTCTTCAATAATTTGTCTAAAGAGGAAATTGAAGTATTTGCTAAAGAAGATCCCAAGATAAAAAAGCATATTGAATTACAAGAGAGAAAGGATTTATTAGAATCGGCGTTAAATAAAATTGAAGGTGTCTTGGCAATTCAAAGAAATAAGATTAATCACTTACATAAAGAAGACAATAATAAAAAATCGAACGATTCTTTCTTATTTAATTGGAGAAGTTAATGAAATTGAAAAATGGTACAAATATACTAACCCAACTGTGTTAATAGTCAATAATGAGATGAATGTTATTTAATTTATTAATATACAACTTTTTAATTTACTGCGTTTGATTATACAATGCTATGTACTTTTTTATTACTTAATAATCTTCATAATACGTTCAAACAATGTATCAATTTGAGCACCTTCTAAGTTCTCAAACATTGGCTGGAAAGTGTTTACGTCTATCACTCTATTAATCTGCACACTGTCATCAGTCTCCAAATCGTCTGATAATTGCTTACCATTTGCCTTGCTGAAAGAAACATTACGATTAGTCATAACATCTGCTGCTGCTTGAGCATTGAGCAACATGTTGTTCATATCGTTAGCTAAATCAGATTCTGGAACCGACTCATTAGATGATTCAAAAGTGTCATTAGTGGACGAGATTATTCCAATTCTTGAATCTAAATCAACAAAGATAAATGATGAGTGGAATTGACGAATAGATGAAATACCTTGATTATGGTGACTAACGTGTACTGGTGTCAACTCATCTGGTTTGAAAACCAAAATTTTTGATTTGATTCCAAAGTTATCCGCATTATTACTATAGTAATTGACCCCCAAGCAAATTAACTTCTTGACTGGGTCAATTGCAATTAGATTCTTCCCGCCAATTGTAGTATTGACATTTGCAACTAAGTCTGTCGATTCGCCTGACAATAAGTTGAACGATGTAATTCTGGTCTTTGACAAAACAATCAAATAATCATCTAAAATCGATAATGATCTGATTCTAGAGCCAGAAAGAGCCGGTACTCTGAAGGAATCATTAGGAATTTCTTCGAATGTCTGTGTGTTAAAAGTAGTTATTGAACATTCATGTCCTAATATAATAACCGATCCATCATCTGACCAACATGTATCAATAGCATCAGATACTAAGGCACCACATGGTTTGGATTTCCTCAAAGTCCACGCAGTCTGTTGTAATTTATTATTTCCCTGCTTAACAGTTTGATAAATCTCTTTAGGAATACGAGGTCTCCATATTCTTAAGCCACCTTTGTTATCAGCAGTTAAAAATGCCAAACCTTGATGGTATGATAATGGAGCTGGAGTTAATGATAATATTGGATTAGAGTTGCCATGAGGATCAATAATCTTTGTCGATAATTCCCAATAACCTTGTTTATTATTTACACTATTCGTCGAGTTTGTATCATTTTTAGATGGAGATGACTCAATAAACTTCCAAAACTTTAAAGCATATTGTTTATCGTTTTTAGACAATAAGTTGTCAACTTCTGATGTAGAAATACTGTCAAAGGTGCACATCCATTGACCATCTTGGGTGAATGATAATAATGAGATAGTTGGATCTAATAACTTATTCTCAGATCTAACTTTACCTGTTGACAATAATGGAGCAGCAGTCTGAACAAAACTTTGTTCATTTTTAATCAAATCATAAGCTTGGATGACAGCCTCATTAGGGAAGTACAAATTCTTTGTTTTTGGATGAATTTCAAAAATAGATGTATAGTCGTGCTTAAGCTTTGATTTGTCAAAAGTAGTTTCAGACTTAGCAAATTTCTTCTTTGTTTTCAATAATGTTTGTTTGATATTATTGGATAATTTAGGCCTGATACTGTTAATCGATAATCTGGATACCAAATCCACCGCCGATAAAACCAAAATTTCATATGTATCTTCATCATTAACCACATCGGACCCACTAGATGAAACCTTTAACATCAAGGAATAATAATCATTTTTATTATTATCAAGGGAAATTCTTTCTATACTGCCATTTAATCTAGGTAAAAATTGAGTTTTACCTGTTTCTAATTGCCAGAAAACTAATACCTTCTCCATACCACCAGATAATAAATAATTATTGTCGGGAGTAAACTGTAAGGCTCTGACTTGATCTATATGCCATTTCAATAAACCCTGAGGCTTATCTGATGTTAATCCACCATACAAAAGCTGAATAGCTCCTGCAGAAGTACCAACCGCAACCACAGAGTCATTTGAAACTGCTAACGAAGTTACAGGTGACTTATATATGAATGGGATGGTTTCTTGGGATAACTCTGCATAGTCTGTCTCTTCCTCATCATTCTGGTCTTGTTTGGACAAATCCACAACGATTGTATCATTGTTGCTAGTTAAAAATGCTAATTTATGACTATTTGGCGAAATAGCGTACTTCGTAACGTTATTAATTTCAGCTAGATTCACGACACTTAATTGGTCTCTGGAGATTCTGACAACATACCTAGTATGTGGAGATGCGCTAGCTTTTTTGTCCTTTTTTCCAACTATAACATAGTATGCATCACCTCTAATTGCTGCTACCGATAATATTGGCCATTCCGTCTCAATATTACTGGTGGAAACTATTGGTTGGTTTATCTTGTCTTTCCAGTTGAGTGTAATAGTTTCACCTGAACTTTTGAAAAGAACAATGTGACTGTTATTTAAAACATCTAACTTGAAATCTGTCACATCACTCAAGTCTATATCTATTGTTCTGATACATTGGCGGGTCGAAACAAAGTAAACTCTTACCTGGTATGATAAGATTACTATATCGTAGCGGCCATCTTGCGAGAATACTGATGCTGATGCTGACGAATATGGTAAAGACACCGGCTTTCCGCCTGATGCCATGTTCAATGACCAGTCACTCGATGAAACTGTCATAATATCTTTCCTTATATATGAAAGTTCAATCTAACAGTAAAACTTTCCGATGGATGTTAAATGTAAGAATCAAAATTCATGAAAAAAATTCAATTTTGTGATCGATGAGGATGATCACGTGAATAAATAAGTCAAATTCAAAAATTGAAATTTTTTCTCTAAATGAAGATTAATACCCTTGATAATAAACGAATACATCCACTAAATATCTATAATGATTATTCCTGTTCGTTGTTTCTCGTGTGGTAAAGTTGTTGGTGACAAATGGGAAACATATTTAGAGTATTTACAAGATGATACCATGACTGAAGGTGACGCTTTAGATAAATTGAAATTACAAAGATACTGTTGTAGAAGAATGGTGTTGACCCATGTTGATTTGATTGAAAAATTCTTGCGTTACAATCCATTAGAAAAGAAAGATGTTAATTAATGATTGGGTTGTGTTAAGGATCGTGATCCAATCATAGTGCATATTCATACACAAGTCAAGCCGACTTCATCGTAGGTTAGAACTATCACATTGAAACAAACTATTTTATTCTGCAATTTCATTCGCCCTGAAATGTGTTAAAGGTGTTGTTAATATTATAAATATTGTATTTTTAGGCTATTCATTTATTTACCAGTTACGTATATTTGTTTATTATGAATAAAAGTAAATCAGAAAACATTCAATTTTGTATGATTTTGTAATATATGTATATACTTCTAGATATTCAGACTAAATTGTGTTTCTATTTAATTACCAGCGTCTGGGGTATCAACATTTTGAATATACTCGTAGTAGAATGCTAATGCATGCAAATGAGAATCAAAAGGCACCTTTTCGTCGACACTGTGAATTTTATTTTCCTTAAAGTCTGCTGGGTAGCCTGGAGTATATCTGTAAACATGCTTCGTTAAATTAGCATAATACTTGGAGTCAGTGGTACCTGTAAGACTAAATGGGGTCGTCATTATTGGGTAGCTCAAGTTGGTGAAAACAACATCTTCGAAAACGTGTCTTGTAGTACCAGCAAGATATTCCCAGACGGTGTCATTAGATGGAGAGACGGGCGCTGCAGGTGTTTTGTGGTAAACAACAACAGTGAATTGACCGTTCTTTGGGTCACCACTATGAACTTGTTCGCCAAAGGCTTCAACGCTTATATTGTATTTCTTAGCGACTTCAACGACATGGTCACTGAAATGTTTCTCAACTTCCTCAAATGGAGTCTCGATAGCAACTCTGTGGTTGATAACTAATTTAACGTGTTCTGGTAAAGAATTAGCCTTTTCACCACCCTGAACGACGTCAAGAGACTGAGTAGTACGAACTAAGTAGTTAGTCATTGGATTATTAAGCAACATTTTCAAAACCTTGTTATTAGCCAATTTATCAAATCCAGCTCTTAAGATAGCCTTTCTTGTAAATTTTGGCAACTTGTCACCAGTATTAACAGCCAAACATTGTAAGTAACGTAAAACAGGATTCCTGGATGTCAAGAATGGTTCATATGGATCATTTTCTAAATTATAACTCAATTCAGCCATAATACCAACAGCCGTGTGATCTGGTGGGTACGAAGAGTGTCCTCCTGGTGCGCTCAAAAACACATGGACGTTAAGATCACCCTTTTCACCATTAGCTGGTGTGGCTATGTATTGGCCTGTGCCAGCATCAAACGTCAAACCAGGACCCTCATCAATAAGTGAATATATAGAATCATGGCCATACTTCTTTTCAAGATGTTTGGCGATATTTGCAGCTCCCCTGATACCGATTGACTCCTCGTCGAATCCGAATGCTACAATAATACCTCTTTGAGGCTTGAAATTGTCGGCAATCAACAATTCAAGAGCCTCTAACATAGCAATCAACAGGTTCTTACAGTCCAGCGCGCCTCTACCGTAAACATATGTACCATCATAATGTCCATCAAAAGGAGGATATGTCCAATCCTTTAATGTTTCCTTCTGTACTGGAACCACATCCTGATGCGCAATGTACATAGAAGGCTTCAAGTCCTTGTTCGATCCTTTCCATGTGAATACTAACCCATAAGTGTTAACCTTATCAACTTGAAGATGCTTATGCACCGTAGGGAACGTCTTCTCCAAATAATCGTGGAATGCTTGAAATTGCACCCATTGTTCTGGTGCGTCGGGAGCATCTGGTTGATTATCGCCGATCTGAGTGTCAACCTGTACCGCACCAGACAACTTTTTAACCGATTGTAACCGGAATTTTTCATCATGTACAATATTGTACACCTTTGACTTATCGTTCAAATAAGTCTGGGGGACCTTCGGTTCATAAATTGGGCAAATTGACGAATCGTTCGGCGATTGTAATGCAATTTTCAAGTGTCCTAACCCATTACTACTAACAAATATCACTGACAAAAATAATACCAATATTCCAGAGATAAGCCATTTTTCACCTTGGTTAGACAGCTGCGTTGATGATGTACTATTTCCACTATTAAACTTAGCTGCTCTAGCTTGTGCCAAGGTAGCTTCGTTTTTTTCGTTGTTCAGAAATTCAGACATAATTACTGTTTCTTTATTATTAAAATTACATGAAATTGTTCCATATTTATATACAACCACTCCTCAATTGAGTTGCCATATATGACACATTTGATTGCTTTGGCTATCTCGGAGAATCGACGGCCCTATATCCCGCAGGTGAAATAGAATGTCAGTGCTCAACTATGGATCTGCGCGGGCCAAGTCAAAAGAAGATAGTGCGGAGTCAAAAAGGTATGATTATGAAGGGGATACGATTGGATGTGAAAAATGTTCAATATGTATTGATCGTTCTAACTACTTATTGTCTGCACTAGGCGTATTTACCGTTTGTATATACTCGTAGAAGAAAGCAAGAAGCTGTAAGTGAGAGTCAAACCTTAATTTTTCGTCGACACTATGAATATTTGTTTCATGCATGACATCTTTGGAGAAGAATGGAGTATATCTGAAGATATTTCTAGTTAAGTTCCAGTAATGTCTTGTGTCAGTATTACCTGTCATCATACCTGGAGTCAAAACAATTGGGTAAGGTAAATCTGGATATACATAATCTTCGAAAATATGTCTTGTGACACCTGCAAGATATTCCCATACCTTATCGTTCAATGGAGAAACGGGAGCAGGATTCAAGGGTTGACTGAAAATCCTAAGGTACAAATTACCTTTTGGCAGATCTGGGATGATTTTCTTTCCGAAGGCATTTAATCCCAAACCGTGATCCTTAGCCACTTGGATAAGACGATCGGCGAAATGGTCCTTGACTTCATCGTAATTAGATTCAATAGCGACCCTGTGGTTTACAAGTAACTTAACATCCTCAGGTAAAGCATTGGCCTTTTCACCCCCTTGGATGATATCAAGGGCTTGCGAAGTCTCAACTAAGTACCTAGTGATATTGTTGGCTTGAAGGCTTTTCAACACTTTGGAATTAGCCAACTTATCAAAGCCGGCTCTCAAAATTGTCTTTTTCGTCAAACTAGGCATCTTCTTACTGTGTACGGCTGCACATTGCAAATAATTTAAGATTGGATTCTCTGTGGTCAAAATTGGCTGGAAAGGATCACGTTCAATGAGGTAACCAATTTCAGACATGATACCAATCGTAGTGTGATCAGGAGGCATAGAAGAGTGACCACCTGGAGCAGTCAATTCGACTTCGACGTCAAGGTAGCCCTTCTCACCAGTACCTGCCATGGCAACAATCTGACCACTGAAAGGATCTTCCATTAAACCTGGACCTTCATCAATAATGGCGTAAATAGAATCACGGCCAAATGTGTTCTCAAGGTATTTACCTAAGTTCGATGCCCCTCTAACACCGGAAGCCTCTTCGTCGAACCCAAACGAAGCAATTACTCCTCTTTCTGGCTTGAATCCCTTTTCAAGCAACAATTCAAACGATTCCAAAATAGCAACCAATACATTCTTACAGTCTGCAGCACCTCTACCGTAGATAAACTCACCATCATAATGGCCATCAAATGGAGGATATGTCCAATCCTTCAAAGTTTCCTTTTGTACTGGAACTGTATCCTGATGAGCAGTTAACATGACTGGCTTTAACTTGGAATTCGACCCCTTCCAGTAGAAAACTAATCCGTAAGTATTCACCGTTTCAACCTCAAGGGTTTCGTACACCGTTGGGAATGTTTTCTGTAAGTACTTGTGGAAATTCTTGAATTGAGTCCATTTTTCTGGAGCATCTGGCACATCTGGTTGGTTATCCCCAATTTGGGTGTCAACTTGGACCGCACCAGCTAATTTTTGAACAGACAGTAACCTGAATTTCTCATCCTGAATAATCAGACTGACAGTGGAATTGTCATTCACGAACGTGTTGGGTCTCTTGACCTCAAAGACTGGACAAATTGACTTGTCCCCTGTTGATTGAAACAAGATTTTCAAGTACCCAACAATGTTGGTACCAAGTAATACAATCAAGAGTGCAAGTGCACTCAATCCTAAAATAACATTCTTCTTCTTGAAGATTTGTTTTCTCGAGCTATCATCTAACGGAAGCCCAATCATTTTATATGTCAATTGGTTCTGTCAATTGGTTCTGTTCCAAATAATGTACTAAGAAGTCGCTGTAAATGTTCACCCTTATATTCCTTTTTTGAAAAATTGAGTAAGGCACCTAATTCCGAATTGATAAGCGAATGACCCCATCTATTCACCTGATAAGCCCAAAACAAGGACAACTCTCAAACCCGATCATAGCACGGCACAATGTTGGAGAGTAGGTATATACTCACAATTAGTGTATTATATTTGAAAGCAAAAAATGATATTACAGTCAATGTAGCTAACTGAGTTGGACATTATACATGAAGAGGCTTCGGAAATACACCAGCCGATTTAATTCCGCACTCTTACTCGTATTGCAGAGACCGATGCTATTGCACCAAATACGCAGGCT
Organism: Debaryomyces sp. S3305; assembly: GCA_024586305.1. Classification (NCBI taxonomy): domain Eukaryota; kingdom Fungi; phylum Ascomycota; class Pichiomycetes; order Serinales; family Debaryomycetaceae; genus Debaryomyces; species Debaryomyces sp. S3305. The sequence goes on from JAMYHY010000119.1 coordinate 34,121, forward strand.
AAAAATACGCCAGGCTAAAAATTGTGTGACACATATAACGATCAATGGGAATGAAAATGTCACTAGTACGTAAAGCATACCCAAGCCAATGGAATGTAAGACCAAAGGAATGCCAGATGATTCGAAAGACTACATATAGCGAATAGAAGTCCACCGAACGGAATGCCACATTGCATGTCTTCAAGATATACGCACATTCCACGATTAGTCTAAGCACAGGAATACAATAGCCATAATAGACGCCATAAATCGTTCTATTAGCCTTGTTCGACTCGCGCTAACATGAGTTTGAGAATGTAGGCAACGGAAGGAAGTCAGAAAGTCATATGAGAAATTGTGGCTAATCCGAATGACACCTTACGGTGAGTTTAAACTACGAACAACGTTTGTAACACGGGCCGCAATTCAGAGACCCTTCTTCTATGACCAGAGCCGTGAAACGTTTCGTGATGAGCCATGGTGTTAGACGAGGACGAAGGTTCCAAGCGAATATATGTAGTACAAAAACACGAATCGCGCATTTTGCAGCTTAATTATTGTTCCACGTATTGTCCATTTATTTACAAAACATTCCAAGAAAGCGCAGCTACATAGTTAACAGGGCAAGGATCGGACACCCCTGATTGTTTAAGAGCAAAATGATGCATACCGTCATAAATTGTTTTGCCCTTATTATGTTTTGTTTACAATGTAGCGCTATTTGAAACACGATATTTTTATCGATATATATTGGATGGGATTTCCACCTTGAAGATTCCAATCGTTTTCTTGGTTAATTCTATTTCCCTTAAGTAATAGTTGATTTCATTCGCTCTGTTTAATCTTGCGTAACCTAATCGCGTCCACTCCTTTGATAACTATTTGATTTAGAAAACCTTGATCAAATATTTGATTGAAATTAGTTCAGAAAGAAATTTATAAATCGAAATGCGTTTATCATCAGGTGTTATTCCATTAATTTTGGCCACTTCAGCTGCGGCCATTCCATTCAGACCAGTCAACTTCAAGAGATATGAAAACTCCTCTGAGGTTTCGGTCACCCCAAGTGCTTCCACCGGTTTTTCTGCTGTTGTTCTTGCAGCTAGTGGTGCTTCGTCTGGTGTATCTTCTGATGCTGCTCAATCTTCTGATGTTGAACAGGATACTACCATCACTGTTGATGAGTACATCACCATCACTTTACCAGACACCACTTTAACCATCCCAACTTCTGCTACCGACGAAATTAATGACGTTGAATCATCAGCCTCTGCTGTTTCTGCTTCTGTTACTTCTAGCGATGCTGACACTACCCTCACTTCCACCGTCATTCAATATCAAACCATCTCTTCTGATGGTTCTGAAACTGTCCAAGCAACTAACACTTACACCACCACTGTTGCTCCATCATCATCCGCTGAAGCTTCTTCTGAAGCTACTACTGAAGCTCCTTCTTCGAGCGGTCAAGTCACTACCTCCACCATCACCAAGCTCACCACTATCACCCAAGGTTCTTCTACATTTGTTTCCGCTATTGAGACTGATACTGAAACCGAAACTGGTGGTCAATGTACTCCAGAAACTGTCACTGTCACTGTCACTAAGGGAGATGAAAAAGCTGTTTCTTCCACTCCAGACGTTACTTCTACAGTCTTCTTAACCTCAACCTTGACTACTTCTTACCCAGTTGAAGCTGAATTTACTCACGGTGATGACGTCACTACCATCACCAGTTACGTTCAAGTCACTTCTACTCAAGTCTACACTACTGCTGCTGGTTTTTCTTCTTATGCTAACTCTAGCATCCCAGCCACTAGCTCGTCTTTCCAAACTGCCGGTAACAATGGTACTTACTACTCATCTGCTTTACCAAGTGCAACCTCTGGCTACGAACCAGTTGCTAACGCTAAGAGAGGTTTCGTTTTTAACTTCTAAATTTCAATAAGTGATTACTGACATTCATTCTACATTGAAAGTTTGTTATGATACCCTATACCTATCACTTTAGCTGATTTTTTTCGGATTTATCTACTATTTAGGATTTTTTCTATGTTTTTTTATGAATATTATAACTTTTTTTTCCATTTATTAAACAACATCTTTGCATTATACCACTTGTAAGCCTTATAGAGCCGTAGAAACCTCTATCTATGTCTACAAACTTATCTACGGAAGGCTGTCTAATAATTGGTTTGAAAGCGACACGAATTTTTTGCGCCTTAAAAACGCGTTAAAAGTGGTTCCTTCAAATCAACAAAAAATCATATAAACAAACAAAGAAAATCTCAAAGGACAAGGAAATAGCTATGACCTCTCCGCTTAGATTTGAAGCTGATATGTCCATGATTGAAGGTGAGAAGCTATCACCAATAAAGATTCCTCCATCTAGACTTTCTACAAATACAAAGAGCCCTGATATCTTAGCAAAACATCCTCATGGATTAAGTGCTAAGCAGGATGCCAGAAGAAATACAGTACATAATGAAACCCCAAAGGGATTAACGGCTACTCCATTAACGAAGAAAGCAGAACCATTGTATTCGGTGAATAAGAGAATCCCATTAACATCACCTCGAGCTACTAATCAACCGAACTTGGATTCGTTGAAAAAATCCAAAACGAAATTAGACGCCAGATTATATGAATTAAAGTCGTCCAGCCGCCACGGTAGTCCATCTAATAAGGAAAACATGCATAATTCGGGTAAAAATACACAGTCCAGTCAATTGTCTAGTGAGGTTAACTTATCTATATCGCATAAAAGTCCATTTGAGTCGTCACCTTCGAAGATAGATACTCCCATCAAACAGATCAATTCTTCGTTTGCGAAAAATGTGAAGAGTTCTCCTCCCAAAAGTAGTCCTTCTAAAGCGGACAAACGTAGCATTGAAGACGATTCTGTTATTGAAAATTCTCGCAAGATTGCCAAAGTAATCACTAATGCTAATGAATCAGAAGTTTCACATCATAAATCTGATGAGGAGCACCTGATCCAGATTGACCAGGTATTTAATAAAGAAGATTTGGTTGGCCGCTTCAGTTCTGGAGCTTCACCTGCTAAATTACACGAGCCCACGGTCATAGATGAAGATAGTGACGGCGATATCTATAATAATGATGTTAACACATCGCACACAATGACGTCTAAAATGCGTGGCAATGAAAGTACTCAACTTAGTAGGATCATAAAGATTAATGATGAGGTAGATTATGTTACACCCCAAAGATATACCGAACCAGTCGCCAAAAGTCCAGAAATCAATCAACAGCATCGCATCAAAGAAAACATCATCAATAATACAGAATCAAAAGAGACCATCAGTCCATTAAAGAATCATAGGTTATCGGTCAATAGTGACCAAAAAGAGAATCACGTTTCACCTAATAGAATGGAAGACGAAAATTCTGATGGTGAATTTAATGAATTAGAAGACGAACCAACAATCAATTTTTTGTTATCGCCAAATTCAAAACCTGTTTTCTCGCTAGACCATATAAAAAAGGTTCAAGATGACCATTTTAAGGAGGTTGCGAACTTGGAGGAAGTGATCAATAATAAAAATCAAGAGATTTTAAAATTCTCTGAAGAATTATCAGCCACAAATAATAAATTCTTAATATATGATCAAAAAATTAAGGAATTGAAGCAAGATAAGAAAAAATTGACTGCAAATGAAAATCTATTATTAATACAACTCAAACATAATGAAAGGGAATTAGCTTCGATGACTAAGGCTTTAAGGATCAAAGAAAATACTGTAACCCAATTAGAATCAAGATTATCCAAGAGTAAAAGTAAATATGAATCTACTGCAAATGAATTGGAGTCTGTTATTGAAGAAGGTAACACCTTAAGAGAGCAAATTAAAAGACTAGAAAAGAGCGTTGAAGACAAAAGCATTTCACAGAAAGAGTACGAATCACAAATAAAGACCCTTAATGATGAAATCAAAGCAAAAAACACCGAAATCTCGTCATTAACCGATGCTAATATCGATTACAACATTAAGGTTGAAAATTTATTAAGCGAAAAGGAAGAGTTATTAACTGAGACTGGACGTTTGGGAAGGGAAAACAACGGATTAGAGGAAATAAATTCAAAACAACAAGAATTGCTAGAAGAATTAGACAAGCTTGAGAATCTTGCTAAGGACAAGATCATGACTCTTGAAAATACGCTTGATTCCAAAACACAAGAAATCAAGCAAGTAATGACTGAGAAAAATGAGTTATTGACTAAAATTGATAACTTAACTGAAGAAAGTAAGAACCTGGGACGCGAATTGCAACAATCTAAGGATGACGTTGAGGAACTAACGAATAAATTGAATAATTATAATAATGCTAGGAGTGATTTGGATGACAAGATTAATAGTTTACAGGAAGGTTTAAACAAGTCTAATGAAGCAAATGAATCATTGCAGAATAAAGTAAGTGAATTGCTTGAAGAAATCGAAAAGCTTAATCAGCATGTAAGTGAGTCAGAAACTCAAATGGATTTGCTAAAATCTATTAATACTGAAAAAGACGAAATAATAAGTGGTGATACTAAAAAAATGGGTGAATTGGTTCAAAAAGTAAATAAACAGAAACAAGTTATCGCAGATTATGAAAAAGATTATTCAAAGGCATTAGAAGATATCAAATCCCTCCAGTCTAAGGGCGAAAATACTTCATTGAATGAGGAAATTGAAGATTTGAAGAAGCAAGTTTCCCAAGGCCAAGCCAAGACGAACGCAAGAATTCAAGAAGTTGCTGAACAACTATACTTCGAATATTCAAAGAAACATGAATTGAAGGTTAATCAGGTAAGAGCCAGTTTCAAGAAGCAAATTGATAACTTGCACTTTGAGAAGAAATCACAAGCTAGAGATATCGATAGTTTACAAAAGAAGTTAGAGATTGTTAACATGGAAAAAAATCAATTGTTACGTTTGATCGATGAATATCAATCCGGCTCTGACCATAATCCTAAGAAGAAGCTAAGTCCCAAAAAATCTGGCATTAAGAAACCTCTGAGATATTAGTAGGATATATAATTTAATAAATAAATTCTTAAACCATACAACCATAAGACGGTGAGCGTTTTTGTGTCACGTTCTGGTCGGTATAAATTGAGCTGACAAATTAATGAATTGGTAAATTTAAGGCATATATCAACGGAATCAACCTTACAACTTAATAGAAGAGAAGATTGTTGTAATTATTATTGGGTTCGTTTTATTCGGTAGAGAATTTGCTTAAAAAAATATATTAAAAGTCGAGGCATATATAAACTACGAGAAGTGAGAAAATAATGTCGAACGTTGAAGCAAGTAAGCTATATGAAGCTATTATCGAAGAAGTGATTAGCGATTCAAGGCAGGATTTTGAGGATAGTGGAATTGATGAATCTACTTTACAGGATTTACGTAAAATATGGTGTGAAAAACTAACTCAATCTGGTGTTTCCAGATTTACCTGGGATGACGAACAAACCAATGCTTATGAAATAGATAATAATCAATTACCACAACACTCAGAAGAGCCTACTGGTGGTGTCTTGGGTGATAATTCGTTACCATTGGATGCCGGTTCTGTATTAGAATTACCCAATATGCAATCTGATTCTCAGTTATCATATAATACCACAGGACTTAGCAGTAACAATAATAGTGATATTCAAATTCCAAATATAGACCCAACTCCTAAGGAGGAATATGATGATAATGGTACCGGTTTAATGCTTCCAAGAATTAATCAAGCCGATGGGACTTTTGAATTTACTATGCATACTGATCAAGCGACCAACATAATGAATAAATTGAAAAACAATCGTCAAGGATCTGCCAATAAAAATATCAGCCAAGCGGATGGCAATGACGATGATGACAATGATGATGATGACGATATTTTCAATGATTCAGATGACATTAACTCTGATTTGGATGAAGGTTTGGAAAGTGAAAAATCAGACGAGGAAGATGGGGACCAAGAGGGTCAAATCATGTTATGCTTGTATGATAAAGTTCAAAGAGTTAAAAATAAATGGAAGTCTAACTTAAAGGAAGGAGTGGCTAACATTAATGGAAGAGATTATGTCTTCCAGAAGGCTACTGGAGAGAGTGAATGGTGATTAGTTTTTATCGCATTAGCGTATACCGAAACCATTATTATAGTACTTTATTATCTATATTTCATACATATCATTAAACGCTTTAATAATTTAATTAGGCTTCAAGCAATCTGAAGCTGTTAGGATTATTCAGAATACCTTTGATACTTGAAATTATATTATATGATAAGTTATATTATAATACAAGAATAAATTATATAAAGATACTAGAATTAAAAATTTGGAATGTATAAGTCTAGAACTTCCCTTTTATCATTAGCGATAGGAGATCCCCCTTCAAATACACAATCAAAATCAACTAAAAGAATTGTCAAAACTTCTAGAGAAATATTCAATGTAGGCACGAAAACAATACAAACATTTCTTAAATTCATTCTATTCGTCCCTTTATTTGCAATAATTTGGTGCAAAAATTTAAAGATCACATAGCATACGTTGTAGTGTATATCATCGATATTCGACGAATTACTCAAGTAGTCTCGGAATATCAAGGCTAACTCTGACCTTGAACTTGATTCACCTCTTGTATCAGCTATATGTTTCAAATCATTATATTGTTGGCCCCCTAATATTGGTGTTGGTAATTCTCTCAAGTATGTCTTCAATAATCCAGATACTGTGTGCATATCAGGTTGTAACGGTGATTCGAATAAGTCTAAATCGAAATTAGTATTAAATTGATCTTTCAACTGTCTAATGCTAGATGCAGATCCGCTTAATCTAAAGATACCTTCTTCATATATAGCCCCTGCCTTCAATAAGAAATCTAGGCATCTATAGCAAATACTTGGAATGCTTCTATCAAAAAGCTTATGATTGGATAATTCATACGCCACAGAAAGCTCTCTACCAAATATTGCTTTTGTTAGATCATCATCTAAATTCATCAGATCTAAATACAGCTGTATATTTGTTTTTTGCTGTTGTTCTTGCTGCGGTTGTGTTGCAACTATTGTCTGAGACAGATCTGTATCCGTCGGATTAGAATCAAATATCAGCGAATTAAGCTTGTTACGGAAAGGAAATATACTTCTTTTCTTCAATCTTTTAGCCTCTTTCAAATCTTTCTGACTTGGTTTTTCAGCATTATTATTATTCGGGAGGTCAATGCTGGAAGTGCTTTGTTGATAGTGATATCCACCCACAAATCCTGTCTGTGAATTAGATGTCTGTGAAGAATATTGCTTACTTATTTCTTCTTCTTGGTTATCCTTATACCTTCCGTCGAGATCTGTTGAAAAGGAATTATCGTTATCATTTGATCCATAAGATGTCATAGATGTGTCACCGACTTCATTGAATTCAACTAATGCTTCAACCCAGTCATCTCTTTCTTCGTCGCTTTCAGCACAGAAGAAGTACTTCGACGAAGAAGACGATATTTTCTTCTGGGGCTCCATAATTAAGAATGCATGCCTGTAACCTCTTTCTTCCGCTACTGAGTCGTTTGTCTGTTTTCCGATCTGAGAATCTTTCAATTTAATTTGTTCTATACATACACCCCCAGGTATTTCGTATATTTCCAAGAATGGGCCATCGACTTGACACCACCTAATTTTCCAAGATGAACCCAATCCTTTATAACGACGAATCAAATAGCCTTCTTTTCTTGCACCACTCCTAAAGTCATCTAACGGATTAATGAAATCCAATGAAAGATACTTGCAAATCCGATATAAGATAATGTGAGGAAGATGAGGCATTAAAAAGATTGTATTGAAATAATTTTGCAAATTATTCTTACGAGCATCAACTTTGTTCGGGGAAGTTGACAAGAATAAAGACTTATCAGGTATTGGTGGTAAACCAAAATACTCTACTATTGGTCTAATTTCATTATCAAAAGCCATTAACTGTGAGTGGGTCTTACGAATTCGCCACATTTCTTTCTTTGATTCTTTGTCGTTAATTGAAATAGTACAGGCGGGATCATCTTTCTTTGATGATGCTGAGTTGCTTATATTTATGGTACTAACCACTGTAAGACTTATTGTCTGAAATTCATCAGGTTTAATAAAAAGCGCACTATCTTCTTCTGTCTTTGGAGTATGTAAGACTTGAAAGCTAGAATTAGGTGTTTGTGTTGACAATCTAGAAGATTCGGAATCGTGTGACAAAAATTCGTTAGTTATTGGCGTTCTCAACAAAGTAGAGTCATTATCGGGTATGGACTGTTGAATATGGGAATCCCCTGTAAGTTGATCATTTGATCGTTGCGCAAATTTTCCATTGAAACCACCCATCTCTGGAGTCAATGGTAGCTTCCTAAAACTTCCAGTATCACTGCCAAGTTTTGGGGTGCTTTGGCTGGGAGGCCCTTCCATGGGTGTAGTTATCAGAGACTGAATAGAAATTTGATCATTAGAAATTTGGCGTCCAATCGAGTCATTTCTTTCGGCACTATTAAGAGCCTTCATTCCCGATGATGAGGCTATAGACGTGTCAATAGATAAGTCTTTGCCTTGTTTTTGGGGCGGTTGTAAGCTTGGTGGTAATTTGATTCTCGATTTATAATTCGAGTTAAAACTGCTGGTACTTGTATTCTTATGTTGCGTAACCAGACCAGAGGTTTTCATTTCATCGTTCGTATTAAGCAAGTTAGTAGTGGAAATTTCCTTCTTTGTAGATATACTATCATTAGTAGGCAGCTTATTATCCATGGCCCCATTAGTTATAGGTTTGACTTTCGTATTTTCCAAAACTGTGTTAATCAAACTTTCATCGCTCGGTTCAAATGTACGATTAGATTCTTCAACTTTTTTCAAATCTGAATCCTCGTTAATAGTGTCATTATGGGTCATTTCAATTGTTTCATTCGCATTATCTTTATTGCTGGATTTGCTTAAGTCTTCTGCCTGCGTAAGGCTTCTCCTGTACGATGTTCCATCTTCAATATCTGAATATACTGAAGACCTATTAGATTCGTAATCCCTTGTTCTATCAACAGGCGACGTAGGTGATAAATGACCTATTGGAGATTTAGGTATTTGAAGGCTACGATTGGACCCCAATGAGCTCGACGATGCCTTATTCTTAAGACCCTTCTGTGGTGTCATTTGTCGTCTTACAGAACGTTGTGGTATATCTTCTTCATTTGATTCTTTCGAGCTTGTTGAAGGTGCTTCACTGATTTCTCCATTCAAAATAGAAGTTATGGTCCCTGAAAGTATTGGAATTCCATTAGCTGTCAATTGTCCTTGTAATATGTCAATAACTTTCTCCTGTCTCGTCAATCTTTCCTGCAATTCATTCTTCTCATCTTCTAGCTTCTTGATATATTCATCTGTTACCTTCAACCTATCCATACTGGCGCTCGATAGTTGATATTCTTTGCCAATTTTTTCTGATTTTTGTTTCAAAATCTCCTTCATACTGTCGGATTTATGTATACGCAAGCCCTCCATCTTTGAAAGCTTCACTTATATACGCCAATTATACGCCTTACTTGCTGACGACGCTTTTAATACCAAAAACTTTATCCTGCCAGAGTATATTATGATGTTAGTCTTTTACGCGTGAATTTTCAATTTCGAATACGAGGCATTTATTGTGTTCACAAAGGCATACGAAATGGATCATATGAAAAAAAAAGAATATATGGGGTATTATATGCTTAAGAATACTAACAAACGTACAAGAAATGATCAATGATAAACAGATAATATCGCATGCTATATTTTTTACAAGTAAAGTAACTATCAGTACCTAAATTTTTCAGCTTATCGATACTGGAATATATATATATATGTATGAATATGCTAAACTTTGAAAATAAATTAATGGCAAATGGCAATTAAGGGACGTTGTTAGTTTAAGGCTTCTTGTTGCTTTTGGGCGGATGCTAACTTCTTATAATAAGCCCTGGTATGACGGACAATTCTCCGTTTATCTTCTGGATCATTTTTCAAAGGACTGTAGGAAACATCCTTTACATTTCCGTCACTGTCGAGAATTTCCTTTACCATTTTATTTACAGGCACAGGGTCTTCGTACACATACTCTGATTTGACAGGCTTATCGGAAGGTTCCTCATATTGATAGATATAACCTGACGGTAAAATTGAATTTGGCATCATAGATCTGCCTAGCTTGATAACCTCATTCGCCCAGATAGTAACATCTGTTTGAGGCTTCTTGTAGGGTACCCAGATTTTTTTGCAGCCTTTAACTAATTCCTTCATGACTTGTTCACTCCCCCAAGTAGAGTTCCATAAGAGTTCATCATCATGGGAGTCATTAGGGTTGTTGGTTAAACCAATAAGATGAGAAAATATTCCAGTGGATAATGCCCCATCAGAGTAGCCACCCTCTAAAAATGAAACGATTTTTCCATTGGTGTGAATTTTAGCTAGTTTGACAACATCTTTGGTGAATGTAGCATAAAACGAGGTAGGAACGTTGATTCCATGTCTTTGCATTTGAGGATTTTCATACTCCAGAGCATCAAATCCGGCAGAAATAGTAATTAAAGGTTTAAAGGGTGGAGGTGGAGCTGGTTTCGAAAGTGGTTGATTGTATAAATGGGGCTTCAATACGTATTTATTATATTTGGCTAAATTAACCAAATATTCCTGATATTCCTTATCGTACTGCTTCTTGGCGTGATTCAAAAACTGATTTGCTCTATTCAAAATGTTCACGTATTTTATTTGGTAATGCTTGTAAAACTCTTCTTCGGTAGACCATTCTTGAAGGTGAACATTCCATATATTAAGGTCATGATCCATAATACATGTGGACGCATTCTTGATGTTCTCTTTGGTGGCATAACCCAATTCAGTTGGATATGACTTTATATCATGTAATGAAAAGTAGCCAACTTTTGGATAAGTAGCAAATCTTTTACCATAATCATCTCTTGGACCTTGTCCATCGATCTCGTCGTCTTCATCTTTCCCATAATCACCAGTGAATCCGGCTCTTTCCCAGCAAATATCTTGGGATCCATCCCCATGATGTAAATCGATATCTAATATGGCACAATGGGTAACGCCATAACGTTCAAACGCATATTCAATACCAATCTGAACGTTATTTAACAAGCAGAACCCGCTAGGTAAGCACGCGTGAGAATGATGACCTGGAGGCCTAATAACAACAAATGCTAAATTATGACTATCATGCCTGTCCATGTACAATGAATCGACTGCAGTCTCAATGGTTCCAATAACACCCTCAATTGCGTTTATAGTTTTTGGCGTTAAGTATATATCTCCCGTGTTCCAGTCTTCAGGAACCTCTAAGTCGTCGTTCTGTAACTTTTCATGCGATGCTAAACACAACTCGTACAATTTTTTAGGCCACGCCTTTCCATGTATCTTACGTACATGCGAGGAGAAAATTGATCCTCTCTTGGTGGAATTGGTTAATTTATAGAAGAATGGAAACATTGTAATCGCGGATGAAATCCCTATGCAAGATGCTAATAACCTCTGTGGCCTTTCGAAAATAGTGCTAAGATACGACTTAGTAACCCATTTTCTACCAAATGCATGTTCTGCCGAGTATGGCGATAAAACAATCAATGTTTTATCGCTATTCTTACGGAATCTGGGCGATTCCTTCTGGATATGTGGGTTCGACTTCAAGAACTCGGTAAAGATTTTGGTGAATCGGGTTAACGAATAATCAATTAATGGGGAAGGCGTCAAAAGTCTCTCGTACTTAAGATCGGACGCACTAGGAGTAGGGCTTGGGCTAAGGGACTGAGACTTGGCCACCCTGGCTGCAAGGCTAGGCTGTAAATTCTTCTTTGTTTTAAACCTAGGTATCTGTTCCAGCGCAATCTCCTCCTCTTGCAATTCATCAATGTCAACAATACTCTGATCTCTAGCAAAATTCCCAAATGTGTTATTATGAATAAATGTAGTATGGTCAATAGATATATCTCCATCATCGTGCACCTCATTTGACGAAGGTCTGATTGTCAATGTTGTTTCAAACTGTGTGATCAATGACTCTTCGTCGCTATCATCTTTGTCAGGGGTCTCCCGTAGAGCGGACATTCTTCCAAAAGCTATCTAACTGAAATCAAGTATATGCCTCCTTCTATCAACTAGCTTTATGTAGACCTAGTATAGAGTGTTATTTGTATGATATAGTATACCAATTCGTTAATAATAGCAATTGAGTGACGTTGATCCAGACGATGCAGCTTTGTTTTGGTTTTTCGACTTTGTGTACGTTTGTAAATTATCATTTGCAACTTTTGTTAGCTTATTGTTAGACTAGTTAAGCTACAAGGAAGGCTACAAGATTTCAGATAGGTTCAAGGTCTGTTATATTACGGTCTATTAAGTTATCTAAACAGGTTCCTCGAGGTATAGAATGAGTAAACTTTTTTTTTGTGCTTTAAAGCAATATTCTCATCAAATGGATTGGGATATAATCTTTGGGTTGACTTCTTGGGCCAATCTTGGGGTTTCTCCAACATTGTGTCTTCTCTTTCTAATAACGTTTTCAATAAAGGCTTCACCTGCCTTGTAGGACGATCTAACCAAAGGACCACTGGCAACATAAAGGAAGCCCATTTGTAAAGCGGTGTCTCTCCAGTAGTCGAATTTTTCAGGCTTGACATAATCAACCACCTTCATGTGTCTCTTGGTAGGTCTCATGTATTGACCGAATGTAACGACGTCACACTTTATTTCTCTCAAGTCTTTCAACGTTTGCATGATCTGTTCGTCGGTCTCACCGAATCCTAACATAAGCGACGTCTTGGTGACCAACGATGGCTTTGTCTCCTTGGCCTTGTTCAAGATTGACAATGATTGTCTATAAGTGGCCCTGCGGTCTCTTACGTACGGTGTCAATGCCTCGACGGTTTCAATGTTGTGGGCATACACATCTAAGCCCGATCTGGCCAAAATCGCAGCCATATCCAAGTCTCCTCTGAAGTCACCTCCCAACACTTCTACTAAGATTTGGGGTGCTTTTTCTTTGATCTTTCTCACCGTTTCCGCCAAGTGGTTGGCACCACCATCCACTAAATCGTCCCTGTCGACCGTGGTCAAAACAACGTATCCAAGCCCCCATCTACTGATAGCTTCGGCCGTGTTCTCCGGCTCCATAGGATCTGGCTTGGCTGGCGCCCTGTTGGTCTTCACAGAGCAAAAACGGCATCCTCTAGTACAGGTGTCCCCCATCAACATGATCGTGGCAGTGGCCTCCGACTTCTTTCCTCCCCAACATTCACCGATGTTTGGACATTTGGCCTCTTCACACACCGTTGCTAATTTCAACTCCCTCACGTCATTTTTCAAGTTGTTAAACGACTTTCCCTTGGGGATTGGAACCTTCAACCATTTGGGCAATCTTTGGTTCGGATCTTGTCTGGCCGCTTCTAATGGATCAACCAACATATCCGCTGCTTTCCCGTTCACAAAGTCCTCAAACGATGGCCCTTTGTTTAATGAATCTGAAAACACTGTCTTCTTTCTCTTGGTCTTAGGTTTGACTTGCTCATTGATACCCGACGTATCAGCTGTCGCTAACGTACGATAGATCCGTGCTGGTTGAACCGCAGGACTTCTCAGTATATTCCTTAATGAAATCATTTATATCCTAGCTTCTTGTTCTTCTTATCTCCCCGTATACAAAGTATTATCACTCTAATACTTTTCTATATATATGCTAGGAGGTGGAAATTGGAACCGTAAAATTTCCTTCTCCTCTATGAACATAAGTTCTGGGATTTTGTGTCACTTCTCTTCATCCCGGTCGAGTCAAAGAGGCCTGGCTACAAGTGACTCGGGGTTTGAGTCGGAGTGAAAAATATTGTGAATAGGTATTTATACAGAGTTTACTTGGAGTATATATTAGAGTAAACGGTGGACTTTATCGTCTTTGAAAGAGTGCAAGTCGTCCAAATTACCCCACCAGTTGAACAAGAAAGTTTGGCAGATCAATTTGAACCATGGGGTGAAGACCAACGAGTCATCTTCAAACATTTGCTTCAATTCGCCTTGACTCACGTACTTGTAGTCCTTGACCTCGTTGTAGTTGGCATTTATGGTGATGTCGTTCTTGGTCTTCAAAATCAAGATGTAGTCGATCTCGTGCTCACCCCACTTGGAGTCGTCACCTCCACTAGGCGACTTGTAGTGGATTCTGGTCAAGTACTGGAAGTCGGCAAGAGGAGCATCGCCGTAAGGAATGCCTAGTTCGTGCTCTAACTTTCTTTGCGCTGCCACCTTGGCTCCCGCAATGGCGGTCGACAAGTCGTTTTGGTTCGAGCTTCCACCCTCTGCCGTTATGCCTAATTCATCAGGCACGCACAACGGATGCGAACAGCAGGTGTTGGTCCACATCTGTGGGAATGTGATCTTTTCGTCAGCTCTCTGTTGTAATAACAACTTTCCGTCCTCGTTGAAGAGAAACACAGAAAATGCTCTGTGCAACAACCCTTCGTCGATGTTGGTCATTATATGGCACAATTTCTTGGTACCAGCACCGATAGGCTTGTCCTCATAGTCTAAAACAATGCACAATTCATCCATCAATTTAATTTGTTCCTCGTTGTGGCCTTCAAATATCGTTTCGTTGATAATGGAATTGTCTGTGCTTGAACCAGCTGATTTCGGAACTCCAGAGATCTGTTTCAACGGAGTAATTTCGCTCCATTTGTTCAAAATATCTTCTCCCGATAACCCGGCAACTAGCTTAGCGTAATCTGACATGTCTAACGTCTATTGTGATGTCTAACACTTATTTCTTGAAAACCTTTTGTTGACCTGAAGTGGGTACTAAATAAATTTTCTGATAAACGCGATCGGCTGAACAAAAAACTTCCCTATACGACGAATGATGCCATCAATCCACGATAACTTGTTATCCCCGATACTAACAGTATAATCCGTAAATCTCCACGAAGCTAATCAGTAGTGTATTAGTCGGATCTACTTGGATCTGATATAATTGCCATTACGGTGCCAAAGATTGGGCCATTTTGTCTCTGTCATAGTGAAAAATTGTGGAGCCCTGGGCTTCTCGAACATTTTCGAATTTGGTCTGAAAAAATTGTCGACCCAAAGCCGGCGGTTCTACTATTGATCTCATTATTTCAGACCACAAGGAAAGCACCCCCACAATTGAATAAGTCAAACATGTCTAGCGTCGCCGAAAATTCTACTGGACGTCCCAACAGACGTTTTATCAAACGTCCAGATGACAAAGCTTTGAAACAAGAAATCGACGGGTTGAAAAATGAAATTAAAAAGTTGGACTTAACGAACAATGAGATTAACGCACAAATTAACAAGGTTGTCACGGACCCAAAAGTGATTGAAAGAAGAAAAGAATTGCAAGGTCAGTTGAAGGAGTTAGTCGGTAAGCAAAGCACTATCAAAAACGAAAGAGGGGCTATTTTGGATCAAATCAAAAGTGTCGAGGCCCAATTGAAGAGAAAGATCTCAGAAATCCAAACCAAGACCTCCAAGCACGCATTCAAGAATGTGCAAGAAATCGACTCGAGAGTCAACTACTTAGATAAGTTGGTCGATGCGGGAGACTTGAAATTGGCGGATGAAAGAAGATACGTCAAGGAAATGTCGTCGTTACGTAAGTTGCGTAAGGACTTCGGATCCATCGAAAAGCAACAAGAGCTGATCGACCAGGACAAGGCTAAGATTGCTGAGTTGAAGAAGAAATTGAACGCGGTTCAAAACAAGGAAGTTCAACAACAATTTGAAAAGATTCAAAAAGAATTGGATCAAATAAACGACGACAACAAGTCGGTTGTTGACAAAAGAAACGAGTTGTTCGGCAAGAGAAATGAAATCAAGAAGACCAAGGACGGCAAATACGACCAGATTAGAAAGTTGAGATCTGAATTTGACGCTGAATTCGAAAAATTCAAGACCTTAATGACCGAAGAAAGAAAGAAGAGAGATGAAGAATCCAAACAACAACAATTGGAAGATAAGAAGCAAAAGAGAAAGGAGCAAGCCGAAAAACAATTGGCTGAAGCTTCTATTCCTGCTTTCAGCGATGAAATCAACTCTATCCACACCTTATTAGCCTACTTCGACCCATCGTACGTTAAGCCACAACCAAAGAAAGATGCCACTGCTACCAGCAACAATGTCAATACCTCTGGAAGCGGTAGAAAGATTGAAATGCCTGAAGACGTTGTTGTTCTTAAGAAAGAACAAGAATCTTTCTTCCAAGGTTCTAAGTCCAAGAAGGCCTCTAAACAAAAGAAGTCTAAGTCTAAGAACTTCACCGTTGAACCAGATGTTATTGTTGCATTAGGTGACTTGAGCATCCCATTACCAACTCAAGCTGACGATGTTTCTTCAACCATAGACACTTTGAAGGAAACCTTAAAGGCCCTTGAAGATAAGCAAGAAGAACAAACTAAAGTCAACATTGAAAAGGCAAAGGCTAAGATTGCCAAGCTCGAAGCCGAAGAAGACCAAGCTGATGCTGATGCTGATGCTGATGCTGACGCTGCTGATGCTGCTGAAACCACTGAAGCTTGAAGTTTGGGATAATTTTCATATTTGTCCCTCAGGCTATCGTGCAGCTAGTATATTGTCCAATATCAATTAAAGTTTCGTAGATTTATTAATATACAACAAGTATTCACTATTGTCGTTGTAAACGTGTAATCATGTCTATAGTCTATTTGAAAGTATGAAATGCTTGTCTTTTATCTTATTACAAGCTTTATTGTACAATGTCAGATACTGCGCGCTCTTAAGATGAGCTCTTGAAAATTTATTTTAGATGATATTTCAAATATCTATCCCCAAGTTTATACATTAACCATGGCCAAAAGAAAGACCGAAGCCAAGGAAGAGAAGCCTGTGAAGAAGCCTGTCAAGGCAATTCCAGAAACCCAATACTCCATATGTGTTCCATCTACTATAATATCAGCCGCAAATGCTAAGAATTTAGAACAAATAACGTTTATTGCATATCAGATAGCCAAAGCTGCTACAATCTATAACGTAGCCGAAATCGTGGTGTTAGACGTGCCCACGTCTTCCAAAAAGCAAGAGCTTGCCGAAAAAGAGGCTGCTAAGGTTGTTGAATTGGGCAGTAACAAAGGTGGTAAAAAGATCAAGTTCAACTTCAGTGATGAGGATATATTGAAGCCAACCGCCGTCGAAAAAACCAAAGAACCAGAGACTCCTGTGGACCTCTCGTCTGACCTCAACGAGAACAACACCCTACTCTTCGCTACATTATTGCAGTACTTCATGACTCCGCCATATTTGGTCAAGTCTGTCTTCGCAAACAACCAATTCCACACCAAGTTCAAATACGCCCAAAAACTCCCCAAGATATCGACCCTCCCATTTATGTCCAACAACCACGTCTCCAAGGACTTCAAGGAAGGTCTCACAATCCCCAAGGCCACGCCAAAGGTCACCAAGAAGAACAAAAGGGTCAGTGCATTGAAAAAATTGTCCGTCACCAAATACGTCAATATCGGCGACGCCGAGCCGTTTGTATTGGACCACGAAGTCCCCGTCAACGTCAGGGTCACAGTGGACTTGAAAAACAAAAAAATCGTCTCCCCCCTCCAGGCCTATGGCTTGATCGGCTCCAAGCTGTCCTTCGGGTACCATGTCAGATACTGTGCCAACTTCAGCTCCATCTTCACTCAGTGCTCGTTCCCCGAAGGCTACACCTCCACCATCTACGTCAACTGCGACGACTACTTCAACTCCAACGACACCATTGAAGCCAGAAACTCTATAAACAAAAACCCCGACCTCTCCCCCAACGACGGGAAGATTCTCCTACTTTTCGGTAACTACAACGACATAGACTATAGTTTCCAGAACGACAAAGCCAATTTGCCTGGCGTTGAAAATGCTTCCCAGATGTTCGACGGCGAGTTGCCAATCCCAAAAGGTGTTAAAATAGAAGATGCTACGCTAATCAGTCTTACGAAAGTATACCACTAGACTATATAGATTGCAAAAAACGTACATATTTGTTAATGATGTAATTTACGCGCGCATTCACGCACTTTATATGATTTCAACATCCCTACACCCATATTAAGTCCTAACTTGCTCGCTTTGTTATGCGTATATTTGAGTCTTTGTTTGCTTTTTCTAAATTTAGAACACAAGTCTAGAACTGTAAACATTTTCTGTAAGGATGTTGAGGAATTTGTTTATAGAATATTCATTGATTTTATTTGTTCTATTTGTTTTATTTGTTTAATTTTGTTCTTATTAGAATTAGTACTCATTCGTTTAATCAATAGATAGTTCTGAAAATGCAATTAAAATATTTGACTGTTCTTGCTGCAGCTGTTTCATCAGTTTCTGCTATTGGAGATGTAAGTTTTTTTGGAATATGATTTGAAATTTGGTGGAGGCATAATATTAACACATTCTTTAGCTTGCTTTCAATATTGGTGTTAAGGATAACTCCGGTAACTGTAAATCGACAGAAGAATACGAAAGTGACTTCTCTGTTTTAGAATCACAATCCAAGATTGTTAAGACATACGCTGTTTCTGACTGTAACACTTTACAAAACTTGGGACCAGCCGCTGAGGAAGCCGGGTTCCAAGTGATGTTCGGTATCTGGCCAAATGATGACGCTCACTTCGAGGAAGAAAAACAGGCATTGAAAGACTACTTGCCAAACATTTCTGTTGATACCGTCAAGGTTTTCACAGTTGGATCCGAAGCTTTGTATAGAGAAGATTTGACTGCCGACGAATTGGCCGAAAAGATCAACGATATCAAGGACACTTTGAAGGACATCAAGGACAAGAACGGTAAGTCTTACTCTTCAGTTCAAGTTGGAACTGTTGACTCGTGGAACGTTTTAGTCGATGGTGGTGCCAAGCCAGCTATTGATGCTGCCGACTTTGTTTTCGCCAACGCTTTCTCGTACTGGCAAGGACAAACTAGTAAGAACGCCTCTTACTCGTTCTTCGATGACATCATGCAAGCCTTGCAAACCATCCAAACCGCTAAGGGTACCGACATTGATTTCTGGGTTGGTGAAACTGGATGGCCAACTGAGGGTACCAACTTCGAATCTGCTGACCCAACTCTTGAAAACGCTAAGAACTACTGGCAAAACGCTATCTGTGCTATCAGAGGATGGGGTGTTAATGTTGCTGTCTTCGAAGCTTTTGATGAAGAATGGAAGCCAAACACTTCTGGTACTTCTGACGTTGAAAAGCACTGGGGTGTCTTTGATGATAACAACAAGCCAAAGTTTGACTTGAGTTGTGACTTCTAAGTTTAACTTTAGATTACAATTAGGTTTTGTAATTTCAACGAAAAAATACCCTTTATTTTTATACCCCCTTCTTGATGTTTAGTCTTTATTTCTTAAGTTTTATCTTCTGACGTTCCAACAAAACAACTTTTAAATCGGTTCGATTATATAGAAGAAATATATTATCAAAATACTATTATGAATATTGATGGAACGTAAGATCTACTCAGAATTATTAACCATGTCATTGACGAATATTAGTCTAGTATAAAGATTGATATAGACGATAAATAAATTACGATCCTCCTTATATCCGATTCCACTCTAATTTATTGTCTTATCTTTTATTAATATTACTAAATTCTAATTAAGTTCATATTATTAAAATTGTATTCACATCATTTTGATATTTTAGCGATTTTTGGTAGTTGTAGTAATAATAAGAAATTAAAGGTGAAAAAATTAAAAAATATTCATAGAATCAAGAGAACGCTTGGAGATATATACAGACTACTCTTTTACTGTCCACAGTCAAAATTGGAGGTGTAGTTCTATTCCTTCGCTATATAATTGAAAATATCATAAGCACCAGTCTCGTTGGATTTGGGTGTTTAATTTGCAACAAAATTTTCCGACTATAATATACTCGAGATTATATGGGTATGAATGATTAAATTCCTAGTATGAAGTGTCTGTTATCAACCTATGAAGTAGTTTTAATCTATTTTAGATATTCTGATATATTGTTTAGTAGAACTGAACTACAATATGGAAATTATATTTAAAACAAAATACGACTTCGTGGCCAAGTTGGCTAAGGCGTGAGACTGTTAATCTCAAGATCGTGAGTTCGACCCTCACCGAGGTCGCATTTTTTTTATCTCGATTGATAAAATCGAATCGTGCTTGCAAAAGCTTTATCAAAAGAAATCAGTAAAATTGATATAAATATCCTCTTGAAGTTAATACTTAATGAACCTGGGACCTCCCGATATATCGCTAACTTTCAGCGAATTGTCATTAAATGAGGAAAAGGATGAATCCCAAAGAAAAAACAGTCAAGAGAAATCGAAACCAAACTTGAACACTCAAGTAAAATCTAATGATAAATCTAAAGATAAACATAAATATAAACCAAAACCACAGTTTCCAAAGTCGAAATATTATAATATAGAAAATAGAACAATCAAGCCAGATGAACTGAAAGCAAGCGCAAAGCAAACCATTAAGCCGTCCCTGCTTGAAAGAGATGAAAAAAAGACATCGATTCGTCCAGCTGATACAAGGAAATCAATGTCTACTCTAAAAAGTGGTAAATTTTCTTCTTTGAACAATAATAAATCATTCGGAACACAATTTGAAACCAATAGAGTTGTAACAACCTTTAAAAGTAATATATACGCATCACTAGGCAGTCATAAGAAAGCAGCCACTCCAAGAACTGAAAAAATAAACCCTCCTACCAATAAGAATTCGTCTAGAGAGAACTTTAAAGTTCATGATAGATGGGCCAACTACTCGAAGACTAAGAATCCAGGCTTAGTAGTGGCAAATAGTAGGAATAAGGAATCAGAAGTTTTTGGTGCTAAGCGAGCTTATGACGATGAAAGTGCAAGTAATTCGCTATTGGCTAATCTTGCCAATAAAGATGAACATGATTTTGAGGAGGAGGAGGTGAAGCCCGAAGATTGTATAGTGGATGGCTTGAATGTTTCATTATTACCTCATCAAGTATCCGGTTTAAGATTCTTGAAGAGACGTGAGGCAATTAAGGGAAGTTCTCAAGGCGGATTATTGTGTGATGATATGGGTTTGGGTAAAACGATTCAAACTATTACATTAATATTAGAGAATAAGGGTAAAAGTGAACATAAGACCAATCTAATAGTATGTCCCGTATCTCTAACTAATCAATGGAAATATGAAATAGAATCCAAAGCCTCTGGGCTAAGTGTCATGATATTTCATGGTCCTGACAGGCCAAAGAAATACGAAGAATTAGCTGAGTATGATGTGGTGATAACAACGTATGCAACGGTAAGTTCAGAATTCCATAAGAGTGGATCGCCATCAGCTTTGTATTCTCCAGAGTTTAGGTGGTGGAGAATTATATTGGATGAAGCTCATCAAATAAAGAATAAAAACTCCAAGCAAGCGATAGCGGTTTTCAACCTAGATGCAGACCGTCGTTGGTGTTTGACTGGTACACCACTACAAAATAATCTCGGTGAATTGCAATCATTATTCAAATTTATTCGAGTCAGTAAATACGCAGACGATAAGATATGGTTGGACACAATTCAACGGTCTCTTCAGGAAAGAGATATGTACACTGCATTATTTGAATTAAGAGATGAGTTGAGTAACTTAATGTTACGAAGAACGAAAGCCATTTTGAGCAGTAGTCATAATACATTTAAATTACCACCAAAAAATGTTCATAAAATTATGGTTGAGTTTTCGGAATTTGAGAGATCAATATATAATAATGTGAAACATATTATTTTATCAAACTTGAAAAACGGACCTGCAAGCGACAAGAAAACGGAAGTTGTTAGGGATAATGCTCCCACGCTTAAATTGAAGAAACAAATAGCTCAAGCGAAAACCGGGAATGTCAATTATATGAGTGCTTTGGTATATTTATTGCGATTAAGACAATTGTGTTGTAGCTGGAATTTGCTATTTGAAGATACGGAAGATAGCTTAAATTTTGAGGGCAAATTGACTACATCCAATGATAAAGATTCTTCTCTAGATAACTTAATAGATTCAATGGGTGGCTTGTCTGTGGACTCAAAAAATTGTGAAATTTGTATGAAGCGACTCGATGCAAATAATCAATCCACTGATGATACGAGATTTTGTAAAGCTTGCGGCGAAAGTGTCAAAGTTCCCAAACATCACGAAGATGATTATTATGTATCCTCAAAAATAAAACAAGTATTGGAGATCTTAATGACTAACCGTGATAGAAAAACTATCATATTTTCCCAATTCCCATCTTTATTTAAGATATTGGGAGATACGCTTAGCTCGAAAGGTTTTAAAATATTGACTTATGATGGATCTATGGACATAAAAGCAAGGAACTTTGCTTTGAATTCTTTGAAAAATGATCCAGATATGAATGTTTTACTCTGTTCCTTGAAGTGTGGATCAGTTGGGTTGAATCTTACGTGTGCATCACAGGTAATTCTATTTGATCCTTGGTGGAATCCTCAAATCCAAGAACAGGCAATAGACAGAGTGTATCGAATTGGTCAAACCAAGCCGGTTGACATTTATGAACTTACTGTTAAAAATACAGTAGAAGATAACATTTTGAAGTTGCAGAAAACAAAGAGGCAATTAGCTAACGCCGTAACATCAAATAGTTCAAAAATTAATGCAAATAGTATTAGTAACAACCTAACAAAAAAAGAACTTTTACAGTTGTTTGGTATCGAGGAACCCAATAATTTATCATAAGCTTGTTTATTAGATGTATACTTTCTCTAAATTAATATATAACAAATAAAGGATGTGAGAATGGTTGAAAATGATGGCACTGTTAAAAGATTACTTATATTTTCATTAGTAAGAGCTTGTGGAGCCGAGGATGATGCAGATGCTGTTTGAGAACTTGTATTAACGGAGTTTGCTTCATTTGACCTTGAAGCACTATCACTGGTTGGTACTGCGATGACAGATGTTGAAGTGGGGGCACTGGAGGTGCTGTGTACAGTGTCTGTTGAAGATGATTCCTCATCGGAGGTGGACGTTATCAATGTTGAAGGTGAGGCTTTGGTTGAAGGTGAGTCTTTGGTTGAGGATGAGGCTTTGGTTGAAGATGAGTCTTTGGTTGAGGATGAGGCTTTGGTTGAGGATGAGGCTTTCGTTGAGAATGAAGATGGAGATGTGGAGAAGGAGGATGAGGAAGAAGAAGAAGAAGAAAAAGAAGAAGAAGAAGAAGAAGAAGAAGAAGAAGAAGAAGAAGAAGAAGAAGAAGAAGAAGAAGAAGAAGAAGAAGAA